>CAXFZM010000040.1:0-61146 GCA_964007475.1 Hybos culiciformis
TACGCATGCGCAATGCTGGAAATTTTTTATATGAAAAATAAAAAGCTTTATTATTTTTGTTCAAGCAACCGTGCTAGCACCTGATTAGCACCAAAAAATTTGTTATAACTTTAATTGCGGTGCAATAATGGTAAATTTTTAGTTTTTACTTTTTTCAGATTCTAACGCGAATTTTGTAAATATTCAGAGAACTTTTGTTTGCCAGTATGTATTGAAAATAAAAACATATTGATTTAAAAACTCTAGCTAGTTATAATTTTTTTTATAATTTTATTTTGATAAGGTGTTTTTTAAGAGAGTGTGCCTTAGACCGCTCGCCACTGATATATATTTTAAAATTACATTACATTTACCGGCCCGATTGGCTCCATTTTTGCGGAGGGCGTAGAGGGGGGTACCCCTTATCCAAATAGGGGAGTGCGGAGTGGCGGGCGGGCGAACTGGTGGTCGGTCAGTGGGATTTGCGGCGCGCGCCGCAAATCCCACTGACCGACCACCAGTTCGCCCGCCCGCCACCCCGCACTCCCCTATTTGGATAAGGGGTACCCCCTCTACGCCCTCCGCAAAAATGGGGTCAATCGGGCGGGTAAATGTACTGTAATATTGACATTTACCAAAAGTAAACTCACATTTACCGGAATTCGCACATTTCCCGTAACATATATAAGTAATTCTCATTTTTAATCAATTCAAATAGAGCTTTCATTTCCAATTAATCCAATACTTCCGTCCTTACTTCCGCCCTTTCTTCCGCCTTCACATCCACCCTCACGGAACAACAGGTGAAAATAAAAAAATTTAAAATACGTTCCAAAAAAAATTAAAATACAATATATTTTTTTGATTATGAATCACATACAAAATTTCGTCACGTGACGTTATCTATTATTTTCTATTAATTCATACCTCTGTTTTCGTTTTAGTCATAAGCCGCAAAAAGTTTTTTAAACTGTATGCGATACAGTAATAGCAATAGTAATATGTGCGTAGAGCAGCTCTATCTGCACTCTGCACACGTTAAAGAACTCGGGTCTGGATTTATTCCTACTTTTTTTTTAAAATATCAGAAAAATGTTTTTATTCCTATTGTTATGCTCTAATTATGGGTCAACGTGGAATGAAAAGATTCACTGAAAATCTTCCACGAAAGTGGAAAATGCTATTATCGGTCTAACTGACGAATTTTTAATTTAATTATTTCATCCTATATCTCAATTTGCAAAGAAGAAACAAAAATATTTTTGATTCCAGATTATTTTATAATCAAAATATATTTTTAATTTAAAGCTTTTAAATATTTTTATGCTCGATTGAGAAAGATTGAAACAAATATATAAAAAAATTTTAAGTTTCACAATTTTATTATTTTAATATGTACTAAAAAAGTAAAAAATAAAACTAAGTATGTATAATTAGCGATTTCAAGAAAACGATTTTTTTGTTAGAAAATTTGTTGACATGCTTATGAATATATTTAATTTTTTTTTTTCTGTATTTACTTCTGTATTTAATTACGATATTGGGTATCCAATGTTTATTCAAAGTTGATACCTAAATTTTGTTCTAAGTGATTTGTTTACATTGAAAACAATAAAAAAAAATAAAAACCTTTTTACAATATCCGCGGCGGACAAATGTTATTTTACAATCGCTGAGAAATTTAGCAAAATAACATTTGTCAGCGAAGTTTTCCATACAAATGTTCCGCGGACAACATCGCCCGAACGTATTTTTATCAAATATTTATATCTGTACAGAATGTACTTGCTATAAATTAGGTGAAAATCTTCCTTCTCTTAAAGGCCCATTGAACTTAACGTTATCCAAAGAAACATAGGCATAAGAATATGTATATGGCGTTACTTAGTACAATGAAAATAATTTCAAAATACAATCTTCTTGCAGGAAAACTTTGTTTCCTAATAGGTACACAAAAAGCTTATAACAAGTATAACTTAAAACTAGCATTAAGAATATCTTTTTGGCTTCAGTTATCACGAAGGCAAAATAAACCACAATAAAGTTGCAAATAGAATAAGTACATACATTTAGTTGAGGGTTTAATAACATTATGGGATAATTGCAATGTGTATGTATATTAGTTATTATAAGCTTATTTAAAACTCGAGAATAAACTATTCTTCTTACTTCAATATTGTAATATTGTAACCTCTTAATAATTTCCAAAAAAAGTTGGAATAAATAAAACGAAAGAAATTGTCAATTCATTTTATTTTTATTGTTGATTGCTTTCGCAAAAAAAGGAAAATTTTCAGTCAGCTAAAAAAGTATAAAAATTAAGTACGAAGTATAATATTCAAATAAATCCTTGAATGAAATGATTGAGTTAACAAAAAAACTATAGAACTTAAGAACAATCATAAAGGAAGTATAAATAGAGAAATTAGTCCCATACAAAAAATGCTAATAAAAATAGTGAAACAAAAAATCCATATCACAACCCCATGAGCTTTTTTTTGTATTTTTTAAACTTCCACTCACACAAAAGCTTTTAAAACTTTAAAAATTGTATAGAACTGTTGTTATTTTTGAAGTTTTAAGAGCATTTGTGAGAGTGGAATTCTCAAAAAATACAAAAAAAAAACTCATGGGGTTGTGATATGGATTTTTTGTTTCACTATTTTTATTAGCATTTTTTGTATGGGACTAATTCCTCTATTTATACTTCCTTTATGGTACAATTCAAGTGAATATTTTCTCGATAAATCCTTGAACAGAATTATTACAATATGGGCATTTCAGAACGGGTTTGAACTCTTCAGAATATCCGCGTTCAAGCCATTTTGCGTATTTTTTATCATTATTTTTTCGCATAAGCTTCCAGCAATCATTGCAAATTTTTAAATGCCCACATGGCTGCATAACCACTTCGCTTGCATTATCCAAGCAAGCCAAACAAAGCATTACTTTCAATGAATTGGTTTGTGTCGGTGGACTAGCACTAGCATCGTCAGAGTTTTCTTCACTGGCGAATAGATCATCGTTGTTGTTGACTGCTCGTGCTTCATCAACAGTTTCGAAATCGTCTAAATTTTTGCAGATGTGATTACTTTCATATGCAATTCGATTGATGAATACGTGTGGAGTAATTTGTTTTCGTTCCAATTCCAAGCTTGCTTCCAAAATCTTGGCTGCACGATCCTAAAAATAAAATAAATAATTAAAAAAAATTTAAATGGCAGGTGGTTTAAAAAAGAATTTTGCCCGCGCATAGAAATTGACATTAATTGTGTAATATGTTGTTATATTTACAATTAAATATTAATTAAATGTAAATTACAATTATGATCAATTATTTAATTACTTTGTATTTTCGCTTTCTGGCTGGTGCACCACCACTTTCAATCAACATCTGAAATTCTCGAGACTTTGCATATTCATGCTGCAATAAATATGATACAAATTTGAAAAAGTGACCATGTTTCATTAATCTTTTTCCAAGTACACCATTTTGTGCTTCCAGAGCACTAGTTGTTCGTGATGTCAGCTTGAAAACTGAGATAACTTCTGGTCCTTCCTATTAATGCAAAAAAAAATTTTATTACAATCTTTTCTTATTATTTATCGATGAAGTATGAGTAATAAAATACTTTTTTTAACCACTGCTTTTCGAAGTAGTTTAAAAATTGTTTCGATGATTTCGCATCAATTTTCAGTGCTTGATCTTTTAACATATAAAAACAAGCAATAATTTCAGCAGATGGAAGCAATGGCAACGATAAAAGCTTATAATAAATTGATTTCATCTGTTCACTTGTTTGTATGGAACGAACAAAATTTGGTAATTGATGTGCCTTGCGTTTAGCAGCTTGGCAAAGGTGAAACCAACAAGTATGGCTGCGAGCACCTGGATACACATGACCAATAGCATTCCTCATCGCAATTTCAAAATCTGTCATGAATGATTCACAAGTCAAATCAAAAAATTTATTCAGTGTAGTAAACAAATGAATGTAACAAAGTTCGCTTTTTCGTGACATGAGTGCGTATACAAATGGAATAGCCTAAAAGATTTTAAATGTTTTTCATTCATTTTGATCAATTTCAATAGCGTTTTTATTTATTTTATTCAAACCTGTTGACAGTAATCAATATAAATGACCAACAGTTGATAAAAAGATCCCATTGGACAAATCTTAAACGTAGCGTTCATCATATATCTCCTTTGTGTTTGAGGAATGTGTTGTTTTATGTTTTCGATGACATGGTCAGACATAAATAAACAATACGAAAAATCATCGCAATCATATGCACTTTTAAAAAACATGAAATGTTTGCCCTGATGTTTAGTTTTGCTATAATTTTCAATAACTTCTTCGTTTTTGTAAACTTCATTTACTTGGATGACATTTAATGGTGGTTGTGGTATAGTTTTACTACGAATTTTTAATAAATTTCTTTGAATTTTATTGAAATTCAATTTTGAGCTTTGATTTCTATAACAAACCAAGAAACAAAGCAAGAAAAAATTGTTTAATAGATAGATAGAAATGGAAGCTTAACAGGCAAGTAATGTTTAGATTTCGTCTTAAGAGTCCAGATATCTCTTTATCAATATTTAAAAAAATTAAAATGTGGACATCTCAGTAATTTCAGAGGTAGCAATCTGGATATCTTGACTGACCAGATACTTTAATATTCAGCAGTGTAAAATTTTAGACCTTACATTGTGAAATAGAGATTCGTTGTAATCATTCGTTAATTTCCGTGATGAGTAAAAAAAAAAGTTGAAAAAGTAAATACGAACAAGTGGTAAAAAAGTTTTTCTAAATCAAAAGATATAAAGTCTTAGAAAAAATTTCGTTAAAAACTTTTCATTTAAATTTACCGTGATTAAAAATAAGGTTGGCTACATTAAAATCATAATGTATGTACAATCGATAAGTTGAAAATGTCGCTTTTTTTCGACAATAAAAAATTTCTTAACAAAAAAGTAATTTAACAAAAAAAAATGTTTGTATTCCCGAAAAAATTCGCAATTTTCCACTTTTCATTCATTACCCTTATTATGATTTTAACGTAGAAAGCTGATTTTTAATCACAGGAAATAAAAAAAAAAAAAATTTTGGTAACTAAATTTTTTTCTATTCATAATATTATGCGATTAGTGTGATTAAAGGTCATAACTAATGATTGCAGCGGAATCGTATGCTAATCAAGATGTATACTTAGTTAACGATATAATGAAGACTATAAAATTTGCAACTTGATTTTGAATCAAGATATGTTTTTTCGTTATGATTTAGTCTATTTATGTCATATTGCATGAAAAATTTATTTTCCTGAAATAGGTAACATTTTTCCAAAAAAGTATAATAATAATTTATAAATAATTAATCTAATTATAATAAATTCACTATATATTATTATTGATTTTTGTTGGTTTCAAGCTTACCAATCTCCTTTTAACAAGAGAAGAATAATATCATTAAAATAAAATAAATAAAATGAAAAAAAAAACACACGTAGCAGTCATAGGAACTGCCGAAAGAAGTTAATACTTAAAAGCTTTACTATAAAATAACAGTGTCTACAAATAATGGACTGTTCAGCACAAAATGTAAATTAAAATAAAAATCAGTCAAAAAGCAGTCCATTATTTGTAGCCACTGTTATTTCATAGTTTAAAGCTTTTAAGTATTAACTTCTTTCGGCAGTTCCTATGACTGCTACGTGTGTTTTTTGTGTATTTTGCGTCGGCACGACCTAACCGTAGCTCCCTACCCAAAAATTTTTCGGCTAGTATTCTTAATTTCACCGGAGCTACCTATTTTAAAAAAACAAAAGTTTCGTATATTTTGCTCCGGCACGACCTAACCATAGCTCCCTACCCAAAAATTTTTTTTCAAGTAATATTAATTTCACCTATTTCGGAAAATTTTTCGGCTGGTAATCTTAATTTCGCCGGAGCTACCTATTTAAAAAAAAAAAAAAACTCGTATATTTTGCTCCGGCACGATCTAACCGTAGCTCCCCACCCAAAAAATGTTTTTCAGGTAATCTTTATTTCACCGAAGCTACCTATTTCGGAAAAAAAAAATTTTTGTGTATTTTGCGCCGGCACGACCTAACCGTAGCTCCCCACCCAAAAATTTTTTTTCACGTAATATTAATTTCACCGGAGCTACCTATTTTGAAAAAAAAAAAATTTTTTCGTATATTTTGCTCCGGCACGACCTAACCGTAGCTCCCCACCCAAAAAATTTTTTTCAAGTAATATTAATTTCACCGGAGCTACCTATTTTGAAAAAAATTTTTTGTAGTATATTATGCTCCGGCACGACCTAACCGTACCTCCCTGCTCAAAAATTTTTCGGCTGGTAATCTTAATTTCACCGAACTACCTATTTAAAAAAAAAATTTTTTTTTGTATATTTTGCTCCGGCACCACCTAAAATTAATTTGAATTTAAATTTTTCGCGCCAAATTATTTTATTTTTTTAAATGACAAATGATTATTGAGTGGACCACTAATTTTTTGAGTATTGAAACGTCAAAAATCATGTCAGTTCGAATTCGATTTCGAATGTCGAATGAGTAGAATGAAAATGAATTTTTACCCCCTACAGAATTACTCAATTATATCATACAACGCGCCTAAAGAAGCTAAATTATAATAATAATTATTATAATAATATTTTTATTGAGGTTTTTCACAACGCCTCCGTATGGAATTAGAAAAGTGGTGAGCGAAATAAAAATTAAATTGGTACTTTTTTTAAAAAAAATTATTAGTTAGGTACTTTTATTAATTTTAAACTTTTTTTTTATTCAGTCTTGTGGCTCGAATCCAATTTTTGATAATAAATTTACTGGTTAGGTTTCCTGAACCCAGACACTGCGACGCCGCGGGGTTTTGGCCTAGCAGCAGCGACAAATTATTAGGTGAAAACGATCGCTAGTAGTTATAAAAGAATTGAGTTTCAGCCCACAGTTCTAACATTTCATATAGTCATTAATATTGGTCTATTGTATATTACGGTCACATAGTGATCTTTAAAAAAAAAAATTATTTGGTGAGAAGCTAAGAACATAAAGGTATAATATTTTATTCAAAAATTTGAAATACGAACTCTTCAGCCATTGGATTTTAAATTAATTATTTGGGTTCCGGACGCTAACGTGGTGACAATTTCTTCTTCTTTCTTAAAATTTTGAATTAAATAATTTGTTCAATTTTAATTCTACACCTTTTCCAAGTGTAATTCAGAAAGTATCAATTGTAATTCAGAAAGTATGATCTGTAATTCTGAAAGTATCAATAATAATCTCAACTGCATATTATTTTTATTTTTATTTTATTTTTTTTTTTTTCAAATTCTTTGACCTATTCCTAAACATTAATAAAATTGAAATATAAGATTTAATAAATATTGTCGTTTTTTAAATTCCATTCAGGCTTTCTGAATTACAATTGATACTTTCTGAATTACAATTGATAGTTTCTGATTAAAATTGACTAATCTGAAACACAATTGATTCTTTCTGAATTAAAATTGACTAATCTGAATTACAAATGATACTTTCTGAATTAAAATTGACTAATCTGAATTACAATTGATACATTCTGAATTAAAGTTGATACTTTCTGAATTACACTTGGAAAAGGTGTAGAAACATCTTAAAATTAAATTTTTAAAATTATTCAATGTATCACAAATATGTAGGTACAGGTAGATAGGTAGGATATTTTTAAAAATTGTTTTTGGCTCAATTTGAAATAGAAGACTTTCTTCATGTCGGATTAGCTCCGCCAAGGCTTTTTTAATATTTGAGAGAAACCGGATAATAAAATATAAATCAAACTTACATTAAATTTTTCTTTTTTGATTAGCGTCAATAATATGTATTCAATAAGCAAGATTTAAAAGCTAAGTAAATCATATTTTGAATTTTAAAATGAAATTTATTTGCAATTATTAGGAATAGGAACAAGTTGAAATTGGTTCGCATCTGAATTATAGTAATAGCCAGTGTTTCCATCATAATACCATTATACTAAAAAACTAAAAAAAAATTTTTTTCATATTGTTGAGAAAATTTTCAAGGAAATCGAAATGTGTTCTTGATCAAACTAAAATTTAATTAATTTCATGTTTTTTGAATTTCAGACGGGTTCAAAGAATTTTAAAATGATGTCCTACCATTGCAAAGGGTTGTGTACACTTGTTTTACTACCAGCAGTTTTGATAAAGTAAGACGTCGCATTAGATAATAAAATTTTTGATTTCTTATAAACTTTCACCAAACAGTCAAACATTAATTAAACATATTGATGAATGCTTTATATTTTATATTTGAAAAAATGTATTTTTAGTCACAAATGGTGTGTACATACTGCATACAAAATGAATATTGGACATACCAGTAAGTACGTCCATGTTTTTATACAATATTTTATACCATTTTTAGTATGCAATGCGACATCTTATTCATAATCATTTTTTCTAGTAGGTATGTACCTAAAATGTGTGTAACTGGAAAAATCCTGTGTTTAAGTTAACAGTTTAGCTTGTAAAAGCAGATTACTAATTATATATAATTCTACGTAATTTCTGTTGTGTTAACTCACTATTTACAATTTAAATAAATTGTAATATTTACTTTAAGTTAGGATCTACTTAAAACTTTTTTAAAGTCTTCGAAAGTATTTCAAAAAAGGGAGTGGCTACTGTTACGGTAATCGTGACTTTTTTTTTTTTCAACAGTTACGGTAAACATAACTTTATTTTTTTTAACAGTTACGGCAACCTAATGCTTAAAGCTTAAAGTTACGGCAATTTTTTTTTTTTTCGACAAAAAAAAACAAAAAAAAAACGGGGGTTGGACATTTGTCCGCGGGACACTTGTCCGCCATTCGAAATGACTTTTGTTCGCCGTAACTGTTTACCGTAACTGTTAAAAAAAAAAAAGTCACGTTTACCGTAACAGTAGCCACTCCCTTTTTTGAAATACTTTCGAAGACTAAAAAAGTTTTAAGTAGATCCTAACTTAAAGTAAATATTACAATTTATTTAAATTGTAAATAGTGAGTTAACACAACAGAAATTACGTAGAATTATATATAATTAGTAATCTGCTTTTACAAGCTAAACTGTTAACTTAAACACAGGATTTTTCCAGTTACACACATTTTAGGTACATACCTACTAGAAGAAATGATTATGAATAAGATGTCGCATTGCATACTAAAAATGGTATAAAATATTGTATAAAAACATGGACGTACTTACTGGTATGTCCAATATTCATTTTGTATACAGTAGATACACACCATTTGTGACTAAAAATACATTTTTTCAAATATAAAATATAAAGCATTCATCAATATGTTTAATTAATGTTTGACTGTTTGGTGAAAGTTTATAAGAAATCAAAAATTTTATTATCTAATGCGACGTCTTACTTTATCAAAACTGCTGGTAGTAAAACAAGTGTACACAACCCTTTGCAATGGTAGGACATAATTTTAAAATTCTTTGAACCCGTCTGAAATTCAAAAAACATGAAATTAATTAAATTTTAGTTTGATGAAGAACACTTTTCGATTTCCTTGAAAATTTTCTCAACAATATGAAAATTTTTTTTTTTTAGTTTTTTAGTATAATGGTATTATGATGGAAACACTGGCTATTACTATAATTCAGATGCAAACCAATTTCAACTTATTCCTATTCCTAATAAATTTCATTTTAAATAATAAATTTCATTTTAAAATTCAAAATATGATTTACTTAGCTTTTAAATCTTGTTTATTGAGTACATATTATCGACGCTAATGAAAAAAGAAAAATTTCTCATAAATATTAAAAAAGCCTTGGCGGAGCATAATGTATGATTGCTGGTAAATATGATAGCTAATCCGACATGAAGATAGTCTTCTATTTCAAATTGGCCCAAAAACAATTTTAAAAAATAACCTACCTATCTACCTGTACCTACATATTTGTGATACATTGAATAATTTTAAAAATTTAATTTTAAGATGTTTCTACACCTTTTCCAAGTGTAATTCAGAAAGTATCAACTTTAATTCAGAATGTATCATTTCTAATTCAGATTAGTCAATTTTAATTCAGAAAGTATCATTTGTAATTCAGATTAGTCAATATTAATTCAGAAAGTGTCAATTGTAATTCAGATTAATCAATTTTAATTCAGAAACTATTAATTGTAATTCAGAAAGTATCAATTGTAATTCATAAAGTATCAATTGAATTAAAATTTACTAATCTGAATTACAATTAACGCTTTCTGAATTAAAATTGACCAATCTGAATTACAAATGATACTTTCTGAATTAAAATTGACTAATCTGAATTACAATTGATACATTCTGAATTACACTTGGAAAAGGTGTAGTCTATTTGTAAAAAAAAAAGTATAAAAATAGAAATAAAAATTGAACAAATTATTTAATTCAAAATTTGAAGAAAGAAGAAGAAATTGTCACCACGTTAGCGTCCGGAACTCCAATTAATTAATTTTTTTTTTCAAATATTATGCAGTACAATTTTATTTTTAAAATTTACTCAAACTGCTACTATGATATATTTATTTTTGTATGTACATTTATTTTAAGAAAGCATGATATACACGTGGAATGCTGAAATTTTTTGCTGGTTCTTTGGTATGTTAATGTTGGTGAAGAAAATGTTTTGAACGAGCTAAAAATAATCATAAAGTATAAACGTTCGGAATTAAATAAAAGAGAATACGGAACAAGAAATTTTAGTTAGTTATTAACAGAAATGGATGGTATTGATGGCAGAAAATGCTCGAAAATTTGAATAGAATTTAAAAAAAAATTATGATTCAAAACTTTATTGTAATTAATAGTTACTAAGTTTGCTGGAAACATTTTAATTTTTTTTAATTTGATATTTTGTATTAATTTTAATTATAAATTCATCTTGATTGTTTTGCAATTTCAGTGTCAGATTAAAGAAGAATTAAAATTAAAACCATTATAAAAAAAATTAAAATACATGTTTAATTTTAAATGATTTTGCATTTCAACAAAATAGTGGTTTCCTAAGCTTTTCGAGTTAATGTATTGAGATTAAATTCTAAATTTCGTCAAAACGACTAGCATTAATCAAACATTATATTATTATTTTTAATTGTATTAAATTAAAAGTCGTGATTCTTGATCACTCTTCAAGATCAAGCTAAAGTTATTTTAAAATCATAAAAAAATTAAATACATTTACTTTATTATTAGGAATATCGAACTTACGGAGTTTTTGATTTGTAACTGTAAGTCAATATTTTAAATTTTGTTTTTACTATTGAATTGCAAAATTAATTAAATCAGTTAATTATATTGTAAATTTAATTGTTAAAAATAATTTAAAATGTGTACTTATGAATCAAAATAAGTTTAAAGTTCGATATTCTTAATATTAGGTTAATATTTTTAGCATTATTTTTTATAATTAAAAACCATTTTACTTTGATCTTAAATTAATTTTTTTTAAAACGATTTTTAATTTAATAAAATTAACAATAATTCTTATCATTTGACATGATTAGAATTTAATCCAAAATTTGAATATAAATCTAAATACATAGATAAAAATCAGAAAGGATAAATTCTTTGGTAAAAAGTATTGGATGATGGCATTTATTTATATATTTTGAAAAGAAATCTTCTATTATGACTATAGTAAACTCAAAGTCACTGATTTGTGTGACTGAACTCTTATTTCTTTAATCATTGTAACTGATTTTAAATCATAATGCGTTTTAGTGATTATTAATTATACATAAATCAAGTATTTTGATTATATATCTTAGAATACGAAGGGTCAACCACAGCTTAAAAAAATGCAAGTATTCCCAATTTTGGCATTGCCAAATTGAATTATTCCCTGTATTGCCAACTTATTGCCGAAACAAAATACAAAAGTAAAATGCAAGTATTCTCTTGGTGGTTGACCCAATATGACTATTATTAAATCTAATCTATGATTCTAATTCTGAGTTTATGATTGAGCCCAGAATTCTTAAATCATGATAATTAAAAAATGAATAAACAAGCTTGAGCTCGATATCATCAAAAATTCTAACAGGAGAAATGGCACCCACGCAATTCGGTTGTAATGGCACCATGCTATTCAACCTAAATTTCAGGGTGCTAGATCTCCCATTAGAAATTTTAGGTTTTTTTTAATTACAGAATCTGATTTCGCTACAAATTTATATTACTATTATTTTTCATTACTTTGAATATTTGGAGAACAAATACATGAAACAAATGTTTAATAATTATTTAAAATTATAAATATTGTCAAACATTATGAAAGTCTATGGATATGGATCAATGGAAATAAAAAAATTAATGAAATATACTTACTCGATCTTGGAATTATTAAAAATTTCACGAACATCTGATATTTGAGATGTTTGTGAAGTTGAAGGTTGTACTTCAGCACAATTTTTTTGAATTTTTGCCTCAACAACCATATCACTAATCAATTTTTGTTTGTTTTCATGTGAATGAGCAGAATTTTTTTGTGGAGACCAGCAAACACCATCCAATAAAATACACGTGCTTTGCATTTTCTTTAACGGCATGTATATGCGATCGAACCATCACTTAACTGTTTATTTTTAACATATAACTGTTCTTCTTCAATTGCATACAAAATAGTACGATCTTGACGTTCACCAGTTATCATCTCAAATTTTATTTTTTCGCGGAATTTATTATTATTCTCCTTAGATGAACTCGCAACACTATCACAATCACTTGTTTCAGACATTTTATAATATTTTAAAATTTAAGAAATTTTTTTTTTGTTTAATTTTATTATAATTTTTTAAACAATAAATGAATGTAACTTACATACATCGCAAAACTCAACTCATAACTTAAAAAACAAAAAAAATGTTCAGTCAGTTTTTAAGTGAGTTGAGTGAATGGTGTGTGTCAAACCTGTAAATAACGCTATTCACTTCAAATAGTACCCCGGTGAAAAAATGAACTTTGAAAAGGAGATAAAATTTTTATTTACATTGAAATTGTATAAAAATTTTCAAATCTAAATTTTATTTGAACTATAAATTATTAGTTAATCAATAGAAATAGATAGATTAAATTCTCACATCTGTGAAGTAACACACTCCAACAATAGCCTATGTAAAAATACTTCCCTACATTCCATGCAAACTAGGGTTTCAAAAAGTCCAACAAGCTTCTGACAGAATCTTTCGTTTTGATTTCTTTTCTACCGTAGGTTTACATTTCGATTTAAAATAATATTTAAAACTAGATTTACAAATAAAGGGTGCAGATTTATAATAAGCGGGATTTTTATTTCGCTCCCGTTTATTAACAAGGCTAAAAACAAAAAAAATGCAACAATTATATTGATGGTGCGGTAGCACCAAAAAATTGAAAGAAAAATATTAAGTTAATGATATATATATACGTTTTTCTGAAAAATGTATTAAATATACATTCTAAAAGAACTATCATATTACCATTCCATTTTCTTCCCATTAAAATTTAATATACTAAAATAAACTTTAATAGGCTAAAAAGTAAGAAAATAAATTAAAATAAAAAAAAATCGAAAAACAAACTTTTATTTTTATTAAACTAAAAAGTTGAAAATAATAACAAAGAAAGTAATGAAAATTTCTCTGAGCCGTTATGACTATAAATAAAAGCTTTACTTAATTGAAAATTTAAAATTATTAATCAAAGTTGGTTTTTGGTTGGTTTATGATTCTTCTAAGGCTATTTTTACATAAACTTTTCTCGACAAAAATATGTGAATAAATATTTATTATTACTTCTTACTTTGAAAATAGTCATCAAAAATCAAGGTGAATTTTCTAATTTTTATTACCATCGAAAAATAAGTTTTGTTCCAGGACGGCACTTTTGTAGTTTTCAACACGTACTTCTTTTCTTATCAATAGCCTTTCTTTAATACTAATTACTAGTCGAAACCCGTGAGATATTAACGGAAGTTAAATAAATTTAAATTTTTGAAATACATTTTTTAATTTTATTTTCCAACAAATTTATCGTAGTTTGAACTGCTTTTTTCGAATTTTACAATGTTTTTTTCATTGATTTTTTTCTATTCCGGCAAATGGTTTATATGTAAATTCCAATAGATGTCTCTATACTTTATATTATAGTTTAACTCCAATAGATGTCTTTACTTACTGATTGATTACATACATAGATACGGTCGAATGCCTATTAATCTAATATTATTATTATTATTGTTATTATTATTCTATTCACTGTTTTGACAAGCCCTTTGTGGCCATTTATGGAACGTAGGAGGGAGAACATATAAAATTTTTATTTTCGTGAAATTTGTATGAAAATATACGAATTGAAATTTTATTTAAGTTATAATTAATTAGTTAATTAATAAAAATGAATAGAAAAAATTTTAAGGTCTGCGGAATATCATTGGCAAACAATTCTATAGGTAGAAATATTTCCATGCATTTCTTTTTCATCCAAAATAATTCAAAATCAAAAAGTGTATTTTTACACCTAACAAAAAAAAAATTCAGTACAATTTTCAGTTCATAACAAATATAAAAATGTAAAAAAAAATTATTATTCGAAATTTTCATACATTTGAAGTCTAAATAATATTGGTAAGTTTTTTAAATTTAAGGCTTAGAATGTTGACACAAAAAAAGTAGTACGCTGTGGAAAAAAATGAGATTTTTCATATAAATTTTTGCTGCTGAAAAATGTTTGAAAAATTTTTTTTTTAGTTTTTGCTTTGTAGTACGCTGATAAAAAAAAAAAAAATTGTTTACTGGGTGACAGAAAATCTATTTTGCAGCTGCTTTTTTGCAAATATCTTTCTACCCAGGAAGATAAATGATTGCAAAAACTTGACATTACAAGAAAAATTTTTTTTGATTTGTTTATGATTGGGTTAGAATAATAAAAAATTAATAAAAATAACGGTGTCACTAATCGCACAAGGTACGGGTGACCCGTGAGTTACGGGTGGCCCGTAAGATACGGGTTTTTCGAAATTTACGTGTGGCCCGTAAGGCACGGGTGTTCGAAATGTACGGGTTTTTCGAAATGTACGCGTTTTTCACGGGCGGGCCCATAAAATACGGGTGGCCCGTGAGGCACTGGTCTCACGATATGAACGGGTGTTCACGGGTGGCCCATAAAGTACGGGTCACGGAAAATTGTACACACGTAACCTATAAAATACGGGGCTGAACGGATAATTGAAAAAAAAAATTATAAATTTTAAGTTCACTCTAGATTATTTAAAAATGATAGGTTAATGTGACCGGGGTTATATGTTTCTTTGGTTTACATTGATTCAAATCAAATTCAAATGTAAACTAATTGACAACAACCACATGGAATTTATTTATTTGCTATTTTACATGGAATGGAAAGTTTAAAAATTTTTCAGCAGCAGATGAGAGAAGAGTCTCTAATAATGATTTCTTTTCTAAACAACAACAAACTTCTTCCTAGTAAACTGACCATATTTGTCCAGCTTAATTGCTGGACAAATGCTGGACATTTTTGGTTATTCGCAAATATCTCGAAAACGGTGCGTTTTACAGCATTTTTGAGGCTGTCCAACCTTCGGTGACCATCAATTCAACTTTTAATTACAAAAAGCACTGGAAACTGGAACTTAAAAAACTTTCAAAGGGTTACTGAGATATTGAATTTTGAAAAAAAAAAAAAAAAATAAAATAAAAAAAATAAAAATAAAGTTTATATTTTTCAAAACTCAGTAGCTAAGTAACCCTTTGAAAGTTTTTTAAGTTCCAGTGCTTTTTGAATAGGTAATTAAAAGTTGAATTGATGGTCACCGCAGGTTGGACAGCCTCAAAAATGCTGTTAAACGCACCGTTTTCGAGATATTTGCGAATAACTAAAAATGTCCAGCATTAAGCTGGACAAATATGGTCAGTTTACAATACTAGTCCAACAACCAAGTTTGGACTAAGTTTACGACGATCAAGAAGAAAATCAATAACATCTTCTGCTGACGACAGTGACAGCAAAAATGATTTTCATCGTACTAATAGGCGTAGAATACAAAAACCAAAAAAATTAAACCAATTGGATGGAAATATAAATTTAAGTCCTTCAGCTATTAAAAAACTTTACATTCAAGCTGCTAAAGAATTAAAAAAATTCAAGCCAACAAATTTAGAAAAAATTTCGAAGAGCCAAAACAAAAGACTGATTCATATGAGAAAACACTGGATGAAAGTCTGATGAGCATAAAAAAATGAAACGAAGTTTATCATGTTCAGATGGTTTAAATTTTACTAAAGCTACAATTAAAAGTCGTCGTGCGAAAATTAAACGACAATATGGAAAACGATTTGCATTAAAAAAATATCTTTAGCTGAGTTTCATGATAAATTGAATTCAAGTTTGGAAAACGACAGTGTAGATCACGACAGCAGTCATAGTAATGAAAGAATGGATAATTTTGACATAAGTCCAGCAATATTAACTATACATAAAAATACAAACCTTATAGATTCTCTTTTTAATTCAGAAATTGTCGAAGAAAATGATATAAACATTTTCCTCTCATAAATAAAAATAATTATATGTACATACGGTGAGACGAATTATCGCATAATGTCATAACATATAAAAAATACGAATTATCACATAAAAATCGATTTATATGAGATTATGCAGTAATTCATTTAAAAACGAATTATCACATAAAACCAAAATGAATTTGAAAATAAATGAATTATCTCATAAATTTTATGTGATAATTCGTTTTTAAATGAATTAGTGCATAAAATTTACGTTCGAATTTTTTTATGCGATAATTCGTTTTAGAATTTATGTGCTATTTCGTTTTCAAATGAATTATCACATAAAAACCAAAAAATATATTTTTTGTGATAATTCATTTTAAAATGAATTAGTGCATACCTATAATTTTTGTTAGAATTTTTTTATGAGATAGTTCATTTTTTAATTTATGTGCTATTTCGTTTTTAAATGAATTATCTCATAAAAAAATTATGTGATAATTCATTTTAAAAATTATGTGATATGTCATTATACGATAATTCATGGAGCCGTACATACCTACCTATTAAAAATTATTCATTTTAATTTTTCTTAATATGTTTGAATATTTACTATTTTATATTGGTACAAAATAGTTTGGATAAATAATCATGATTTAATTAATTTTTTGCTCATCTAATACCACTTAAATCTTTGAAACTGCAGTTGAAAATACAAACGATAAAATTAATTGATATTTTAAACTTTAAGACTTTATATTAACAGTTAGTTTCTCAAAAAGACAAAAGCAAATATACAAGATTAAATGAAGACGTATCGTATTTTTCATGATATTTTAAATAAGACAAAAGCAAATGTACAAGATTAAAAGAAGACGTATCATATTTTTCATGATTTAAATAATTAGTAGGGTGCCTGACAACCATTTAGTACCAAAGAAGTTGAAAACTTCACTTTTTGGTTTTTATTTCGTGTCCCGGGATTTTTTTGCCATTTTAAATCAAAAAAGGGTTTTTTCCGGGTTATTGTTTTCGTTTTTCTAACTTTTCTTAAGAAACATTAGGATATTTTTGTAAGGAACAAAATTTCTGGGCACATCTCTCCAAACCTTACGAATTTTGTAAAATACCTAGTATTTTCTTTTTTTATTTTTAAATTTTGATGAATCAGTAATTTTTTCCAATGTTAGCTTAGCTTTGTGACTTTGTGTAGTTATTTCAGAAATAAAATATATAAAAAAATGATGGTTGTGAATTATTTCGGAATGAAATAATGTGATGAAGCGAAACCTAAAATCGTCAAAAAAGGGTATAAGAATAGGCCTATAATACATAATTTTTAAAATAGAAACCAACGACTTTTTAACACAAGATAATTTAATTCAAAAGAAAACATTCCATGAAAAATTTAATTTTGAATACGATAGTTCAAGTTAATTAATAAATGCATTAGATTATTTCTATGTAATTTTTTTTAATTCAGTATTATATAAGCTAAGATAACATGGTAGTGAATCCTCAAGCTTACTAAAATTATTCAAAAATTTATTAAAAAAAAAGTGACATAACTTTGTTTAGAAACATAAAAAGAAGTCAAAAATATGTAATTTAATTTTTTCTTTTTTTAACATAATCTATATCCGCACATAATAATGGATTATTACGCTTCGATTCAAAAATTTGTTTTGATTTTGATTGTGCACAAATTGATCTTTAAGATTTTGTCCTGGTTGTCACTCCAGCCAAACGCTTCAATGGCTCTGGTACAATATAATCAGGAACTTGCGATAAATGTGTTTGAATCTTAACTGTTTTCAAAGGTTTGTCGTGCCGAAGAACATGTAAATCTCTTGAATTATCTTGGAAGAAACTTTTCAAACGTTCATTATTAAATATTTCTATTTTTATTTCTTTCAAACGGGCTTCATGTATAGCTATTCTGGTTATTGCTCTCCAAGCATCTTTAGCTCTGTATCTAAATGATTCTACTTCTTCAAGTTTGAAGTTATAATTTCTAAAAAAGATTATATGTATAAATTAAAGTTTAGGAAGTCAAAATATTGTTTTGTTTTATTTTAAAATTTGTAAAGTGAAGTGATAATAAATAAAAAATCTTTCCTCAGGGACAAGAAAATTACCTTAATTATTATTTTAATTGTCCTTTGTTCCATAAAAAATTGAAACATTTTCGATACCGACCTCCCTACGAAAGTGTTAATATACCAGCTTTGTATGAACCTACTTCATAACTGTTTCATCAGTACTATATCCAGATTTTAAATAATCTTCAACTCCTTCATGCAAATTTTTTTCCTTGATGCTTACGAATGATAAAACACTACCCTAAAATTAAATATTTCAATATTATCTCCTTTAATTTTTATACATTTTTTTAATTTACTGTATTATTCCCTCTTGCTGTTCTTCCAGCACGATGGATATACGAGGTAAGATCTAATGGAAAATCAAAGTTGATAACATTGGAAACACATTGAAAATCTATTCCTCTAGCAACTCCAGATTCTTTATCTAACTTGCGCTTGTTTTGAGTACAATTGCCTCTCGGATCAGGGTTTTCCAAAGCTTTTTCATCAGATGCAATTATAATATCGTAAATTCCTTGATTAAATTGATTGACAGCATGAACGCGAAGTTTTGCAGGCAATTCTGAATTCAATACACAAGATTTTATACTAAACTGTTCTAAGAACAATTTTAATCTGAAAGTTGTTAAATGATAGTTAAATAAGAAAAATTATAAACTTTAAATAAATCTTAAATGTTTTTGATGTTCAGCGAGAAGATTAGATATGTAGTCATTTGAAGCCAGCGAAGTGCTTCATAATTTACTAAATAAGCATTTCATTATTATGTCAATAAAAAAACTTAAAAGAACAAACGTAAAACCTGCTCTTAGTCTTTATGAAATTAATAAAGTGATGGCAATATTAAATATGCAAACTTATGAAGTAGTGTTATTTTGATATATATTTGTTCACCTGAACTAAATATTACAGCATCGGGTGGTTCTACATAGCGTATCTGTAAGTTTAACAAATGTTAATCTAAAAATATTTAACTTAAGGAACAAATTTGTATACGTACAGTTTCAACACAGTTGATGTATTATATCGAACCACACAAGTGTCGGCTCTCGCTTGTAGAATGATATCAGTATCTCAAAAAAAATGATTAAAATTTGTATAAAATATGTATATTTGACAATCGATTTTATTTTGAAGTATACTTGTACTGAAGTTAAGTTAATGCTTAATGTTCTTGTTTTTGCGTAAAACATAATATTTGTCTAAGGTGCCTTTCAACATCATATAATAAAAAATATTAATATTAAAAATTGTGTATTTTATTACCTGATGGTATAAATTCGTATGGCTCTTGCTTCGTATTTTTCTCGCCATTGGACTTGCCAGTGTAAGAAAAAATCGTCTCCAAATGACTGAGAAATCGAAACACCGCCAAGTAAAATGTTTAGGCCACCTGAATCAATCATCATCGAGTTCATAAGCGGCTTTCCGTCAATGCCATTTAAAATAGTTGTTTGTGAATAATAGTAGGCTGGAAATCCAGGACCAGTATTGTAAATTTGGTATAAGTGTGTTCTTGTACATATTATGTTTAATTATACATATAATAGATATAATAAATAAAAATATATTTTATTATAGAAACTCAGAGATTTTAATTAGAGATATTTAAATTTTGTATATATTCGTGTATGCGTACTTTATGTCGGTATTTATAGTTTTTCACTCTATTATTTTCTCCACAATAAAATGATTGGATTAAAAACTTTAAAATGTTGGTACATGTATTGTGAAATTGTTCAGTATTAATTTTCACATTCTATAAATTTTTTATATGCGAACATGGCCAATTTTACTACAAAAAATAAATTTACTAATAAATGATAAATTAGACAATAATAATTTAATTCATTACGCAATGTTTTCATAACTAATTTGTACATACCCAAATAAAAGAATGCCCAGCGATTAAAATGCAAAGTACATCATTTCATTTATAAAAAATTAAAAGTAAGAAGAGAGTAATTGATTTTAACTAGAAAACTCTTGTAGAATTTTATATATTTTTATTAAATTGTAAATCTTTGCAATTCCTTTTATTATATCATAAATATAAAGTAAGTAAAATTCTTATGATTTAATCAAAAAAAATATAACAAACTCAGCAAATTTTTTTTTAACTTTTTTTAAAAATCAGACCCTTAATAAATAAAAAAGCATCGGGCTCAAAAAATGTTCCCAGTTGTTCAACAACTGCTTCAGTGATAAATTCACTTCCAAGTGCGGCTTTTACAGTGATTTCATTAATTCCAAGCACGTCAGATTTTTGTAGTTTATACTGGCGAGTCATTACTTTATCAACAATACTTGGATCAACCAACCACGATTTTAAATCAAAAATTTTTTGACCATTATCTGTTGAGGTGAATATCTTGTTCAGTTTGTAGTTAAGACCAATTGGTCTAAGTAATCGACCCTTTGGTCGTCCTCTTGAAGTCACAGGAGTAAATTGTACTTGATCCAAACATTCACGTAAATTAAATTTCTCAATCAATTTATCATATTTAGTTACGGTTGTAAATGCTGAACCAATAATCGTCAAATCTTGTTTGTGTTTGTTGGTGTTTATTATACGAAATTTATTATCTTCAAGGATCAGGATATCATCAGTTTCATTTTCTGAAATAAAATTGGAAGTAAATGGTAGTAATTGTACTGATTCTGTTGTATCAAGCTCCTTAGGTTGCTTTTCGAATTTTTCAATTATATCAAGTAATATTGCTTTTTTTTTTTCATATTCGGAAATGGATGATCCTTTTAAATTTACTTTAAGCCGAGTCAAAAGATCCTGTATCTCAACTTCAACGTCTTCTATGACTTCAAAATTGTGGTTATTTTCAACATTTTTTTTTCCTAAATCATTATCTTGATCACGATTATCAACACTCGCTGACGTATTACTGATGACGGCAGTCAAAGTATTTTCCAATGATAGTGAGTACTTATGATCGTGAATTATTTTTGATATATCCTGTGGAGAATCAGAAGCTGTGATTGGTAAAATAGTATCTCCTGATAATGATACAGAGTTCGTATCTTCATAATTGAAGTTTTGAACAGTTCCTATTTTTTTTCTTTTAAAAAGGTTTGGTGGTTCCTGCTGAAATAAAAATTTGTTCTAAAAGAAATACTTTTTAAAAAGAAAAAAAAATTTTTTTTTTTTAATGTAATATGTAGGATCATCTGGGTTAAAAGTAAATTGTATATAATGAGTCAACAAATTTTCTAACATAAAAAAATTTTTCTAGAATTCGCAAATTAGATATACCTACTGAGTTTTATTTTCTACTTTTTAGTAGGTACATATTTAAAAAATATAACCTTGAAAATTTGGTTAATTTTTAATTGTACGGCTTGAAAAACTTGTTAAATAATTAATACATTGCCTCACTCCTTAGAGATCTTACTTATCCAAAAAAAAAAATCCGGGAATTCGCACTTTCGGGATTTTTTCTTCCGCGGTTTAGAACGCTGCCGCTTTTTTTTTGAAATAATTTTTATTCTTTTAAGCTTTTAATAAATTTTATTTTTATTTATTTTTTTTTCTTAATTCTTCCTCATGTTTGTATAATATTATACTATGAAAGTCTCGAATTCAACAATCATAGAACTAAAGATATATAATAAATATTAAACAATTTGCTGCAACGCAATATCGCTTCATTTTAAAAAGAAAGATAGTTATAAGCTTATAAATGCCCTAAATCAATATCAAAGTAAAAAAACAAATGAGATTTTTATAAGTTGGCTGAAATAAATTAAAAAAAAAAATGATTCTCCATAAAAGATTTTGAAATACTGAATTTAAAATTCCTAATGTATTTTGTTATTGTAAACTCATTATTCTAATTGGAATTCACATCAACTTAAAAATTTGCACTAACAAAATGCATCAGGAACTTGAAATTTTGAATTCCAAAATCTAGTCTCGATTTTTTTTTCTTTTATAAGTACCAAATTATTGATTGTACTCACTGGATGACTATTAGCACCATCACCATAACCATTATGATCATCATTATTAGCAGCAGCAGCAGCTTCATACGTTCGCTTCATTATTATCGGCAAAGCTTTTGATGGTACCTTTAACTAACATGCAGGTATATTTATATTAAATTTGTAGGAAACAAAAACAGATCATGATAAAAAATATTTCAACATTTCAATACTTACAATTAAGGGCGGATCATGGTTGTGTTCCAAATTTAACGCTGTTATTGATAAAAATTGTTTGGTTACATCAGCTCGCACAGTGACTTTGGCTGGACAATTAGTCTTTTCAAGTCTAGGAAAGAAAAAAGTAAAATATTCAGTTAGGTTACATTCAACTAATTTTTCAAATAACCAATTTGATTTAAATTAGATGCATGAAACATTTATGCTGTTTCCATGATACGGTTGAAACAGAGTTGAGTTTTTGTTGAGTTGATTTTTTATAAGAAATGTTTCAACTCAACGAAAACTGAACTCTGTTCAAACCCGATCATGGAAACATAGTAATTGATACCTTGGTTTGCAATTTTTAGGATTGGATTTAGTTGCCGACGATACTTGATTATTACCACATTGATTACACTTGTAGTAAACCTCATCATATACAATTTTTGTATTGTATTGTTTCCTTTTACAAGTTTTTTCTAATGATTTTGAACTGCTTCTTGTAAATGTATAATTTGAAGATTGAATCAAGTACCTTATATCATTGTGAACACATTGGAAATCATCATATTTTTTGCCTAAATAGACACCACCAGCTGTTACGTCCATTTTTACTCTTTTCTCTTCAGAACACAATGTAAAAAAAAGTAACCAAAATAATGTAGGTACTATTTTTTAGTTTAGCGGTTAACTTTTAACGGTTATGATTTACGAATATTTCTAGATTTGATTTCACTTCTAGATTTAGAAAAAAGAAATTTTTGGTAGATTTAATTAATAATAATTGTGGTCTTTCAATATTTGAAACTCACCTTCAAAATTATCTGCGTTTATCTTTGATTTGACTTTTGGGCGCAATAACTGGGATAGTATTGATGGTGGTTCATTAAATTTATTTGGTGTTGATGCTGTTGTCCTTGAATTGGTATAGTATAAGCATTCAATATTGAGTTGGATCAGCAATCTTGGCTGACCGTTGGGTAGTATTTAAAAAAAAAATTTGACGATAATTTGGGTTTTAGATATAATTGTGTTGTTGCGTTTTTTTATTAAAACTTTCTAATTGACTTCCAACTAACTGCATCAATCAATGTTGATACTTTGTTGTAATTCTCGTTTTTGGATTTGCTGTTAATTCTTATGTTGTTGTTGTAATTTTTGAAATTGCTGTTGCATTTGATGTTGTTTGTTGCTATTGGTGATGTAGAAGTTGATGGTGATGCTGAAGTTAATATTAATATTACTAAAAAGAATAAAAAATTATTTAGTACACTTGAGGCAAGCCCATTGACTTTTTTTCGGACGTCTTTTGATTAATAAGCATTTAAAATCATAACTCATCAGACAACTAATGCATTTGAGATGATCCTGGTTCAACACTGATTGACAAATTTCGCAACATAATACTTCATTTTTTTTGTCTTCTATAATTTTTCTTATCAAACAAAATCCTTCTTCATCAAAATATATTTTCATCTTGTTAATTAAATCCATTGAAATATTGTCACTACTAAAAGAATTTTTTAAAGTTTTAGCACTCAAACCAGAAATCAAATCTGCAATTTTCAGTGTATATTGCCCAGTAATAACATTTTCCAGAGGGAAATTTTCAGGCAAAATCCAAGTAAAAATTATGCAGAATTTTTCTTCATCGTTCAACTCCAAGAAATTGCTATATTTTTTCGTCGAATTTTATATTTATTTGTATTGCCAAAAGCACCTGATGGTCTACCTTTTACTTTAACTGCCGGTGGCATCACAATTTCTTCAATTTTTGATTTATTTGCATTGACCAAAGTATCAGTAACATCATCTATAATGGAAACTGAAAGGTTTTGAAGCTTTTCTATTAAAGTACAATGTTCTGAAGTATTATATTTATTCACCTCTTTTTCTAAAGTTTCAATACGTACAATGTGTCCTTGCCTCCAGGCTGATGACAATTCTAACAAAGTTAAACGTTTCTCAGCTAAATTTTCACCTGTTGATAAACTACCAATATTAGCCAGGTCTTGAAAAATCATCATCAGTTCTTTACGCCTTTCATTTACTGTTGTAAATTTTCTTCGAAGTATTTTGTTCACAACACAACTCGACGTAACACCATTAACAGTGGAATCGCCAGGTGGTGGTGAAACAACAGCAGTAGCAGTAGAAGTAGCAGTTGATGTTGTTTGTCTTTCGGATGAGGGTGTACGAAACGCACGATGATTTTTTTTAGCATAATTTTTTGTCAAATGTTGACTACACAAAGCCAAATCGAATAATGGTTTATCAAAATATTTCCTGACAGCAAAAATGTGCATACATGGCAGTGACCACGATTTACGAAACCAACAAGTGCATGAATTTGGAGTTGTCGTAATGGTTGTTAAATTAAAACGTATCTGACACTCTTGTAGCTTAGAATTTACACTTTTAAACGTTAGTTTCTGGTAATTTTCTAGCTGTTTGTAAACTTCCAATCGTGCCATATTTGTTAAATTTTTATCATATTCGTAATGAACACTACCAGGTGCAAAATTTGATCTTCTTTTTTTTAGTGACCTGGAAGCTTCTCTCATGTCAGTTTCTTGTGTTTGACACTGTAAGAGAGCAAAAAATTTTTTCCCAAACCCACACAGAGTATTATTAGTACCACACAGTTCTTGAATTTGTTTGTTCATGCTCTCCAGTCTATTGTTAGTACAATTTCCCATGTTCCCTTCGCACATATTATACCTTGTCCATTCATTTTGAATATTACCCCAATTTGAATCAAAGTAATCAACAACACATTGTGGTGCCTCTACCCTCAACTGTTCATAGAACTTATAGTACTCTTCATCACAAGCACTGTACACTAAGGAATCACAAATCTCCAAGCAACGATTAACTAGTTTTTTTCCCAAGCCCATATGACTGATTGCTCGATTCAAAGCTCTCTCAACATGGAATGTGCAGAGATATTTCGGAACATTTGGAAATATTTCATTAAACACTTTTCGTTCTGTCATATCTTTATCGGTCATCATGCACCGTATTTTTTTACTAGCTTCAAGGTTCTGATGCTTAAAAGTAAGGGCAACCCACCTCAAATTTTCTTCATTCTCTGAGGCAATAACTGCTACACCCACTATCTCTGCTCTCCCATTTCCATCCTGTGCCTGGAGAATTAAAAGAGGAAATTTAAGACTGAACAAGCCATGTGTTGCGTCGACAAAAATTATTGATGGCCACGCAGCCATTGAGGCTCTCATAACTGGTGTTGAGAAGTATAGTCCTTGGAATCTTTTATCTTCATCTTTCGAAATAAAAACTGAGCAGCCTTAAAGATAAATATTTGAGATAAAAAATTGGAAACAATACATTTTTCTTTTAATAACTTATTTTAAATATCGAACGGATAAATTACCGTATTTTTTCTCCAGTAAATCAACAAATTCTGTTAGATGATTTTCATTTTGTTGTTTTAAATTTGCTTTTAAATTGAAAATATCATACTGATGAAGAAATTTTTTGTTGTTAACGGCTAATGCATTTTTTACCAATTTGTTTTTTCCTCCCAAAGCCAATACTTCTAATGCTTTTTTTTTGGTCGAAGGAGATAATCTTCTATTTTCGGGAATTGCATGGTAAAATTTCTATGAAAACAATTAGTTTTTTTTACAAATAAATAATTCACTGATAAAATTTAATTCTTACATTGGGAGAATTTAATTTTTAAAAAGTTTTAACTTAAAAAGTTTTAAATGAAATATATCCTACTGTGGTGGGATGTTAAGATTTCGAAAAATTCGATATTCGACATTCGATCGAATGGCAGTATGTTATGGCAAAATCGCTTCTACGTTTTCTCGCTGCGGTATCACAAAAAATTTTTCAAGTGATACGGAATCGAATAAAAAAAATGTATGTAAAAAAGAAATTATTTTTATAAAAATTATTTATAAAAATTAATTTTGAATAAACAAAAAAATTTTTTTTTTAATTATTTAAAGGGAGTGGCTACAGTTACGGTAAACTAACTTATTTTTTTTTAACCTTACATCGTCATACAAAAAATGCAAGAATAGTAAAACCTTACATCGTTATACAAAAATAGTTTTAAAAGCGCCAAAGCAAAAAAAAAAGAAGCCCTAGGGGGCATAACAATTTTTTATTTAAAAAAAAAGTCATAATGCTCAAAAAAAACTTTGCCGTAATCACTAAAAAAAAAGGGAGCGTCTACAGTTACGGCAAACGTAACTCTTTTTTTTTTTTTTAAGTTACGGCAACCGTAATCCTGTTGAAAATTGTTTAAAGTTACGGCAAACGTAACTCTTTTTTTTTTAGAGTTACGGCAACCGTAATCCTGTAGAAAATTGTCTAAAGTTACGGCGGACGTAACTTTTTTTTTTTTTTAGTGATTACGGCAAAGTTTTTTTTGAGCATTATGACTTTTTTTTTAAATAAAAAGTTGTTATGCTGAATGGGGGACGGCCGTCGCCTCCCCCAAACCCCCTAGGGCTTTTTTTTTTTTTTATTTTTATTTTGCTTTGGCGCTTCGCGCTTTTAAAACTAGTTTTGTATTTTTGTATAACTATGTAAGGTTTTACTATTCTTGCATTTTTTGTATGACGATGTAAGGTTTTTACTTGTCAATAACTTTCACATGTACACATAATTTATATTTTCTATTTTGTACACGTTTATAATTTTAATACTGTAGCCGAGAGGTAGAGTGGTAGAATGAAATGCTAAAGAACGAGGTTCGAATCCCGAAGAAAGGGTTAAAACAAAAAAAAAGGAAGAAAAGAAAGAAAAGAAAAAAAGAAAAACAAGAAAAAAAAGAAAAAAAAATTAAATAATTTTTTTTTTTTTTTCGACAAAAAAAAATTGCCGTAACTTTAAGCATTACGTAAAAGTTACGGTTGCCGTAACTTAAAAAAAAAAAAAAATAAGTTACGTTAACCGTAACTGTTAAAAAAAAAAATAAGTTACGTTAACCGTAACTGTTAAAAAAAAAAATAAGTTACGGTTGCCGTAACTGTAGCCACTCCCAAAAAAAAAAAAAAGTTACGTCCGCCGTAACTTTAGACAATTTTCAACAGGATTACGGTTGCCGTAACTCTAAAAATAAAAAAAGAGTTACGTTTGCCGTAACTTTAGTCAATTTTCAACAGGATTACGGTTGCCGTAACTCTCAAAAAAAAAAAAGAGTTAAGTTTGCCGTAACTGTAGTCGCTCCCATAAAATAAATAAAAAAAAAATTAATCTAAAGGTAGGTATTTACGGGCTGTCTACATTAGCGATTTAGAATCGCGCGTATTTATGAATGTATTGTATTTTTTCTATTATTAGTACTTTTGTGTATTCTCGATATGCCACTGGGTTAGATTTACAGCATGCGATTTTTATACATTTTTCAAAATTGTACCATTTTACTTGACTTAAATGTCAAATTAATAAAAAAAAAACAAAATTAGTGAGAAATGTCAAAAAATACGCATGCTGAAAATTTATTCAAAATCAGCATGCGTATTTTGCTGCGATTTTTGATTTTGTGTAAAGATACACTGATACATTTAAAGATGCAGGAAAAATACGCTAATGTAATACGCATGCAGGAAAAATACGCTAATGTAGACACCTAGCTAGGTAAACTTTTTATTTATAAAAATTAAAAAAATAATTTTAATAAATGTAAATAAAAATAACTAGGCATGAATGGGTAGTTATGAAAAATTATTTATTATAATTTACTTTTTGCTTCTTTTTTTTTTAATGTCAAAATTCATTTCAGAAAATGATTTTCGAAAGTATCGAAGCGAGAAAATCTTAACATGTTGCCAAAAAATCCACTCGCTTCGATGTTCGATACATCTTCGCTGTTCGAGTGACAACTTAACATGCCACCACTGATTTTTTGAGGTTAATATCACTAAGATATTGATTTTAAAAGCAGTAAAAAAACGACTTATTTTCTTTGAATAATTTTTGATTCAGATTTTAGTTTTTATTAGGGCTTCACCATAAAAGAATTTGAAGTACTGAATTTTGAAAAATGAAATAAGGCCGTCACAAAAATCATCGCGGCTTTATTTCATTTTTCAAAATAAAATAAGACCACGACAAAAAAAAATTTTTTCGGGGGGCTAATTTCATTTTTATAAATGAAATAAGGCAGCGTTGTAATTTCATGTTTCAAAATTAAATAAGACCTTGATACAAAATCTTGTGAGGTGAGCACAGAGGGCAGGGGAAGGGGGCAGGAGGCAGCAGGTCGGCGGGCGGGCGATCAGTGGGATTTGCGGTGCTCACCTCACAAGATTACGCGGCCTTATTTCACTTCGCCAATTCATTACTCTAATTAGAATTCACAACAACAAAAAATTTACAGCAAAAAGTACATTAGGAACTTGAAGTTCTGTATGAAGCCCTATTTTTAACTTTTGCCTATTGGCAAAATTAAATAAAATTGAAAAAATTCTTTAACTAATTTATTTCATTAGAAATGTTGAATGCTAAGAATTTTTTTAATTAAAGAAAAAATTATTCTCAATATTGTTTTTTTAAACATTTGTAACGAGTTGAATTATGATAGAGACTCTCATAGATTTTTTTAATTAAATTAAAAAATTATTACAAATTATTAATAATAATTGTGTTAATTAAGTTGGTTAATTAATCAACCAAAAACAACCGAACATCCAAAAATATTAACTTATATGGAAAGGTATTTAAAAGCACGTGCACTAAAAGCTAGGGGGCTCATCAACGGGTCCAAATTAGATCACTCACGGTAACTGTAAATTATATTTACATAATAAATAAAGCATACTTACAGTTGATTCCTCGTGATTACAATGAATCAAATTCAAGTTTGCAATTGTCAAATGAGTTTTATCTTCTCCTAGAACTTGAAATTTAATGAATGCTGTGCATCCACGGTCGTACGTGCTGAAAAAACAATTTTTTCATAATTACCTACTTCATTTCACATTTGATAACTTTGTATTTACCTGCTACTTCGAATTGATGCTACAGATTGTTTTGTTGACCCAAATTTACATTTGTAAAATATGTAATAAAAATCCAAAATTTCATTTACCTTGCCACGCAGATGGGAACTTAATATTTTTTGAGACTTTCCCGAGTAAAAACTTGATGTTCTTGGATCCCATAATTTGTCATGAATATTTTGACTTCGTCATGGGATTCAAATTTCATTCCCAATTTGGGACAAATTAATTCTGTGCAAGACATTCAAAAATAGATTATGAGGATTATCAGATTATCACTTTAACTATTTTCCAATTTTTCAAAAAATAGATTCATTAATTCTGTCTCCAATTTTTTCCAATTCTCAATTTTTTCAAAAATATATTAATTAATTTTGTGTAAGATATTTTTAGATTACGACGATTTCAGATTATCACGTTTAACAATTTTACACTTTTTCAAAAAATATGCTAATTAATTCTGTGTAAAATTTTTTTATATTACGACGATTATCAGATTATCCCGTTTAACCATTTTCCATTTTTTCAAAAAATTTATTAATTAATTCTGTGTCCAATTTTTTTCCAATTAAAAAAAAAAATTAATTAATTCTGTGTAAGATATTCAAAAATAGATTACCTACAACGATTATCGGCTAAAGTGCAGTTTATGTGAAACACTCAGATACGGCTGAAACTTGGAGGGGGGGTAGAGGCGGTGCCCAAACTTCCAAAACTGAAATCAGTTCTTGGGGCAAAGGCCCCGTTTCGGAGATACGGCCCACCAAAGTTTGCATTTTGTATGGGAAATTTTTTTTTTTGCTCGATTTGCCACATTTTTTTTGTAGAGTGTAGGGGGTTCCACAAAACAAGAGGGGGATGGGGGGCGGCGGGCGGGTGGTCTGGTGGTTGGTCGGTGGGATTTGCGGGGCCAGCCCCAAATCCCACTGACCAACCACAGGACCGCCCACCCGCCGCCCCCACCCCTTCTTGTTTTGGGGCACCCCCTCTTGTTTTGGGGCACCCCCCCTCTTGTTTTGGGGCACCCCCTTTATCCATTTCCCAAAAATGGGGCCAATCGGGCAAAAAAAAATGTCCCATACAAAAATGTATGAAATTTTTGGAGGGCCGTATCTCCGAAGCGGGGCGTTTGCCCCAAGAGCTGATTTCAGTTTTGGGAGTTTGGGCACCGCCTCTACCCCCTCCAAGTTTCAGCCGGTTCTGAGTGGTTCCCATAAACAGCACTTACGCCCGATTATCAAATTATCACGTTTAACAATTTTCAAATTTTTCAAAAAATAGATTAATTAATTCTGTGTAGGTAATCATTTCAAAAATAGATTAGGACGACGATTATCAGATTATCTCGTTTAAGTAACAATTTCCCAATTTTTCAAAAAATAGATTAATTAATTCTGTGTAGGTAATCATTTCAAAAATAGATTAGGACGACGATTATCAGATTATTTCGTTTAAGTAACAATTTCCCAATTTTTCAAAAAATAGATTAATTAATTCTGTGTAAGCAATTCAAAAATAGATTACGACGGCGATTATCAGTTTATCACGTTTGGAGAACTATTTTCCAATTTTTCAAAAAATAGATTAGTTATTTCTGTGTAAGATATTTTTATCAATTTTCCACTTTTTCAAAAAAATATATTAATAATTCTGTGTCCAATTTCCAATTTTTCAAAAAAAAAAGATTAATTAATTCTGTGTAAGATATTTTTAGTTTACGACGTGGTAATCGTTTAACAATTTTCCACTTTTTTTAAAAAATTAATTAATTAATTCTGTGTAAGAAATTCAAAAATAAATTAAGACGACGATTATCAGATTATCACGTTAAAAAATTGTCCAATTTTTAAAAAAATAGATTAATTAATTCTGTGTAAGATATTTTTAGATTACGACGATTTCAGATTATCACGTTTAACAATTTTCCACTTTTTTTAAAAAATTAATTAATTAATTCTGTGTAAGAAATTCAAAAATAAATTACGACGATGATTTCAGATTACCACGTTTAACAATTATCCACTTTTTCAAAAAATAGACACACTTTTAAGCAATGTTGCCGTTCCTATATTTTTCATATGCATTCGAGAGTACCAAGTGTACCGCAGAATATTAAAGTTGCCGTTCCTTTATTTAAAAAATTAGTACTTTTTTATAAGCTTATGTGAGTACCGGGAGAACCAAGAAAAATATTTAAAAAAAAAACTTATTTTAATTATAAGTATATGACTCACATATCGAAATTAGAAAGCAATTAGAACCATTTGAACAGGAAATTATTTTATTTCCCAAAATATGTTCAACATGCAAAGAGATAAATGAAGATAAAAAATCGGTCGCATAACGGAAACACGTAGCTGATTTAATTTTATTATGTTGACAATAGTAGACGCTAATTTTTTATTTTGACCTTAAAATAAGTAAATAAGTAAGTTGTAGAAAAAATTCGAGGCCAGTAATACAAAAAAAAAAAATCCATAAAATACTGGTCATCCTACTAACATTCATATGTCTGAACTTGTTAAATGTGAAATATGTTAAGTAAATAAAAACAAAATTAAAATCAGCAAGCAAAAGAATATAAAAATACAAATTCTGTTCAAAGAATTAAGTTTCATTATTTTATATAACCCACATTTTCTTCAAGTAGTAATTTTCTAGAAGTTTCAAGTAGAGAACATTCCTATTAACATATTCGATTCCGGAAATAAAAAAAACGGACTTTAGGAAATTGTTACAAAAGCATTAAGATCAAAAACTAAATCAACTAAACCAGGCAATTTTTATTAATAAAATAAGCTCATTTTAAATGCTAATAGGTTTCCTCTATTAAATTATTAATTATATTTTTCCTGATATAAAAATTAACTCAGATATTTTTAAATGTAAATATTTAATTTTTTCAACAATAACAAAACCTCATTAACTTACTTAACTCTTTAACAGAATGTGTGATTCTCGGATTCCATTTATTTAAAGTCTTAAATTTCCGAACTAGTAAAAAATAACATCAAAATTTTTATTCAAATGCCAATTTGTAAACATCATCGTAATATGAAACAAAATGAATTTCTATATCATCGATAATATATTTAGGCAGTTCAGTGTAATCACGACGATTTTCTTCTGGCAGTATGATTTTGTTAACTCCGCTACGTTTAGCCTAAAAGAAATAAGTGACATGTTGCAAAAAAATCATTAAACTAAAAAATTAAGAGCCCAAGAATTTAATTTTAATTGTAATTAAACAGCAAAACTTCTAGAACCCGATTCATTTTATGACAGATTTCAATAATTTTTCTTTAATTCCACCAACTGGCAGAACTTTTCGTTTTAAAGAAACTTCTCCTGTCATTGCAATGTCCTGCCTCAAAGGTTTACGTTGGGCTAATGATAATAAGGCTGTAACAATTGTAATACCAGCGCTTGGACCATTTTTTGGAGTTGCACCCTCCGGAACATGTAAATGAAGATGACTAAAATTTGAATTTAATAACGAAATTACAAAATTTTACAACAAAATTTATTTTGAAATAAAATTTAAAATTAAATTACCTCGATTCTAAAAATTTATTTTCACTTTCAATTTTATTTAAATGATTTCGAGCAACTGTTAATGCTATTTCTGCGGATTCTTTCATTACATCTCCTAAATGTCCGGTGACTTTTAAAGAACCATGACTTTTCTTTTCTGCATCACTTAGTAAATTTCGTTTGGCAGTTTCAATGTATAAAGTCGAACCTTCCATTGCCGTCCATGCTAAGCCCATAGCAAACTCCTGCTGGAGTTTCTTGATACATTCGATCATTAGTAAACACTGGCTTACCTTAATGTGGAATAAACATACCTAATGAACTTGTTGTATTTTTAAAAATTGATATTGAAAATATAATAATTACTAAATATTCGGATAGTTTTTCTACTGTAATTTCAACATTTTCAACTTCCTTTTTTACCATTTAATAAGCTACTTTTCTTATAATCTAAAAATTAAAGGAAAAATATTATTGAAAATAATATGAAAGCAAAAGCTCTTTAATCGAATCTAACCGATATAAACTTAAATAAAATCAAATAATATAAAATAAAAACTGAATAAAAATCTGTAAAAATAACAAGTGTAGAATTGTTTGGGTTTATAACAAAATGATGAAAAATTTCTGCCAAGAATTAACCGTATAATCAATCAAGATGGATGGCCAAAAAGTAAACTACTTGGCAAAACAGTAAAGATCGCAGGGGTATTATTTGTGGAAAGAAGTTTTTTGAGTAGTAATGTTGATTGATCATTATACTTTCACACTACACTTACCTTTTCAATTTGTTTTTGTAAATTTCTAACTCCTGACTCTCTACAATAGCTTTTAATTAAGAAATTTAATGCATCATTTAGAAAAGAAATTATTTTATTATCAACACCGCAGTCTTTTAATGCTTGAGGTATTAGATATTGTTTTGCAATTGCATTTTTTTCTTCTGCCACATACCCTATAAGTATATAAGATAAGTATAAATTTTAATTTGATTTAAATTACTTAAAATTGGTTTTTTTACCTGACATTGGAATTAATTCCATCCGATCTCTAAGTGGTTCTGGTATGGTGTCAATAACGTTTGCAGTACAAATGAATAGAACTTTGGATAAATCAACATTAACATCTAAATAATGATCTAAGAAGTTTGCATTTTGTACTGGATCTAGCAATTCCAGAAGGGCAGAACTGGGATCTTCTGGTAGCCCCTTCCAAGACAAAATTAAAAGCAAAAAAAAAGCAAATAATGTCTTGATATTAAATCATACTTTCCAATTTTATCAACTTCATCAATTAATACGAGAGGGTTTTCAGTTTTAGTCTTCTTTAAACATTGTATCAATTTTCCTGGCATTGCACCAACGTAAGTTCTTCGATGACCTTTAATTTCAGCGACATCTGTCATACCTCCAACACTAAATCGAAAATATTCGCGATTTAGAGTTCGAGCAATTGATTTGACTTGAAAAAAAATTAATTTGCTAAATAAAATAAGATTACCTTAAATGATTATTGTTGGAATCTAAATTTAAATTTAATCACTTCTGCATTATTTTACTTACCTTTGCGTGTTTTACCTACTCCAGGAGGTCCACGAAAGCAAAGAATTTTACCCTGAGTGGAACCCTTCAACTGACTTATTGCAATAAATTCAAGAATACGGTTTTTTATATCTTCCATTCCATAATCATCTTAAACTAAAATTTTTGTTGCTTCTTCTAAACTTAAATTCTCTTCGCTTGTTACTCCCCATGGTAATGATGTCAACCAATCCAAATAATTTCTTGTTACACTAAAAATAATAATAAAAAAAATTTAAATAGAAAAATTAACTTAACTTAAGTAGTTTATGAAAAATTTTAATCATTTACGAGGAACAAATTTAATTGTACGTCATTTTCAGCATTTGAATCAGAAATTCAGTAATGATATCTTTTACTCTTTCTCCAATGAATTATCTATTATATTTCTGGACTCAATCAATTTTTTCAAAATCCTTACTTGAATTCTGAACTGTGACTCTCCAGAAAATTTAATTTATTCAATTCTTCATCAATGATAGCTTGCACTGCAGCTGGAACATTTTTACCACTTATTTTTTCACGATATTTTTCACCGATTGCATCTTTATCATCTTTTTCTATGCCTAATTCCTTTTTAATAACTTTCAATTGTTCTTGAAGAATATATTTACGATGCTGTTGTTTAACTTTCTCTTCGACTTCACGTCCAATTTTCTCTGCAATTTTGATAATTCCAATTCTTTTTTCAATAATTGAAGTGATAAATATAATCGTTTTGGAAATCTAAAAATGTGAAATATTAATAAATACGTAGGTACATAAATTTTTTCTGTATATTTAACTTCTAATTCTTCCATTATCTCTTGTAGTTCGGCTGGATCAGCAGCTGATAGCGAAGCACCTAAATCGCTCAAATAGGCTGGATTATCTACTACTCTTTCATTTTGGGGAAGCATTTGTTGCAAACTTTCTCCGAAAGTAAAAAAAAAAAATTGTTATGTTGATCTGGAAGACCAACAGATTGCAGAACAATAGTTACATGTTATTTATATGTGTCCAACATTACTTAATATGGTTGTTTTCTTAATTGAATAAAATTATTCATCACAATAAATATTATTCCACATAATTAGCTGGATTTTTGTGAAAAATTGTGTAGAAAAAAAATGGGTACTTTTCCGTTAGCCGGGCGCAAAAATAATTCTGTGTCCAATTTCCAATTTTTCAAAAAAAAAGATTAATTAATTCTGTGTAAGATATTTTTAGATTACGACGATTTCAGATTACCACGTTTAACAATTTTCCACTTTTTTTAAAAAATTAATTAATTAATTCTGTGTAAGAAATTCAAAAATATACGATGATTTCAGATTACCACGTTTAACAATTATCCACTTTTTCAAAAAATAGACACACTTTTAAGCAATGTTGCCGTTCCTATATTTTTCATAAGCATTCGAGAGTACCAAGTGTACCGCAGAATATTAAAGTTGCCGTTCCTTTATTTAAAAAATTAGTACTTTTTTATAAGCTTATGTGAGTACCGGGAGAACCAAGCAAAATATTTAAAAAAAAAAATTTGTTTTAATTATAAGTATTTGACTCACATATCGAAATTCTTTTCTCAAATTTGTTTTTATTTACTTTAATTTATTTATGCATGCATCACTAGTGTAATTTGCCCCATTTATAGGAATTAGTAATCTAACACGTTGGGATGTTGCACTACAGCAGCTGCACAGCGCAGCCAATTTAATAATTTCAATTTTTATTATTAATTTATTAAAAGTTCACGGTGAATTTTTAAAGAAAGACTTTTTATGGAGAAGATATTTTGATTATTGTTATTTTATCTTCTTTTGATAATATCATCGACTTTGATCACGAGTTTCGCTCGAATAACAGAAAAAAAATTTTGTGAACCAATCACGAGTTAGACTCGTAATAATAATATAGAGATGAAATAATCCACATACATTTACTGCGAAGTTCATATAGTCATCTCATAACATATTATATAAACGTTTGCAGTAGTGTTGTAAAAAATACATAATGTAAAAAGGCCCATTAAAAAGAAGTGCTATCGAGAAAAAAGTACTAAATCTAGCACTAACGGCAACTGTACTAGCAATTATCAAATTCGAATGACGTATATTTGAACTGAAATATAATTAGGCTTTTGTTTTCCAAAAATTTACTGTTCTATTTCTTTTTTTCACAGTTAGTTAGACTGCCACGCCGACGAAATTTTGCAGCGGCGATATCCCTCTTATGAAAACTTTGGGGGCCTTTGTCCCAAAAACGGCTTTCGATCCTACATACATCCAACACCGCAACCCTCCCCCAAGTTTCAGCTTATTCGGTAGAGTTCATGTCATGTGCACCATCACCAAAATTTTAAATGAAAAAAGGAACGCGAATGAAAAAATATTTGGACTCCGGTACAAAATATTAAAAAGCGACGCAATGCGTACGAACTGAGACGTAGACAAAAATTTTTTGCGACTGAGAACAAAAAATTTTTTTCTTTTCGGCTTATTTTCTTGTCGGCGCTAGAGTCTGAATAGAAAGTTTTAATAAAAAAACGCAACAACACAATTATATCTAAAACCCAAATTATCGTCAAATTTTTTTTTTAAATACTACCCAACGGTCAGCCAAGATTGCTGATCCAACTCAATATTGAATGCTTATACTATACCAATTCAAGGACAACAGCATCAACACCAAATAAATTTAATGAACCACCATCAATACTATCCCAGTTATTGCGCCCAAAAGTCAAATCAAAGATAAACGCAGATAATTTTGAAGGTGAGTTTCAAATATTGAAAGACCACAATTATTATTAATTAAATCTACCAAAAATTTCTTTTTTCTAAATCTAGAAGTGAAATCAAATCTAGAAATATTCGTAAATCATAACCGTTAAAAGTTAACCGCTAAACTAAAAAATAGTACCTACATTATTTTGGTTACTTTTTTTTACATTGTGTTCTGAAGAGAAAAGAGTAAAAATGGACGTAACAGCTGGTGGTGTCTATTTAGGCAAAAAATATGATGATTTCCAATGTGTTCACAATGATATAAGGTACTTGATTCAATCTTCAAATTATACATTTACAAGAAGCAGTTCAAAATCATTAGAAAAAACTTGTAAAAGGAAACAATACAATACAAAAATTGTATATGATGAGGTTTACTACAAGTGTAATCAATGTGGTAATAATCAAGTATCGTCGGCAACTAAATCCAATCCTAAAAATTGCAAACCAAGGTATCAATTACTATGTTTCCATGATCGGGTTTGAACAGAGTTCAGTTTTCGTTGAGTTGAAACATTTCTTATAAAAAATCAACTCAACAAAAACTCAACTCTGTTTCAACCGTATCATGGAAACAGCATAAATGTTTCATGCATCTAATTTAAATCAAATTGGTTATTTGAAAAATTAGTTGAATGTAACCTAACTGAATATTTTACTTTTTTCTTTCCTAGACTTGAAAAGACTAATTGTCCAGCCAAAGTCACTGTGCGAGCTGATGTAACCAAACAATTTTTATCAATAACAGCGTTAAATTTGGAACACAACCATGATCCGCCCTTAATTGTAAGTATTGAAATGTTGAAATATTTTTTATCATGATCTGTTTTTGTTTCCTACAAATTTAATATAAATATACCTGCATGTTAGTTAAAGGTACCATCAAAAGCTTTGCCGATAATAATGAAGCGAACGTATGAAGCTGCTGCTGCTGCTAATAATGATGATCATAATGGTTATGGTGATGGTGCTAATAGTCATCCAGTGAGTACAATCAATAATTTGGTACTTATAAAAGAAAAAAAAATCGAGACTAGATTTTGGAATTCAAAATTTCAAGTTCCTGATGCATTTTGTTAGTGCAAATTTTTAAGTTGATGTGAATTCCAATTAGAATAATGAGTTTACAATAACAAAATACATTAGGAATTTTAAATTCAGTATTTCAAAATCTTTTATGGAGAATCATTTTTTTTTTTAATTTATTTCAGCCAACTTATAAAAATCTCATTTGTTTTTTTACTTTGATATTGATTTAGGGCATTTATAAGCTTATAACTATCTTTCTTTTTAAAATGAAGCGATATTGCGTTGCAGCAAATTGTTTAATATTTATTATATATCTTTAGTTCTATGATTGTTGAATTCGAGACTTTCATAGTATAATATTATACGAACATGAGGAAGAATTAAGAAAAAAAAATAAATAAAAATAAAATTTATTAAAAGCTTAAAAGAATAAAAATTATTTCAAAAAAAAAGCGGCAGCGTTCTAAACCGCGGAAGAAAAAATCCCGAAAGTGCGAATTCCCGGATTTTTTTTTTTGGATAAGTAAGATCTCTAAGGAGTGAGGCAATGTATTAATTATTTAACAAGTTTTTCAAGCCGTACAATTAAAAATTAACCAAATTTTCAAGGTTATATTTTTTAAATATGTACCTACTAAAAAGTAGAAAATAAAACTCAGTAGGTATATCTAATTTGCGAATTCTAGAAAAATTTTTTTATGTTAGAAAATTTGTTGACTCATTATATACAATTTACTTTTAACCCAGATGATCCTACATATTACATTAAAAAAAAAAAATTTTTTTTTCTTTTTAAAAAGTATTTCTTTTAGAACAAATTTTTATTTCAGCAGGAACCACCAAACCTTTTTAAAAGAAAAAAAATAGGAACTGTTCAAAACTTCAATTATGAAGATACGAACTCTGTATCATTATCAGGAGATACTATTTTACCAATCACAGCTTCTGATTCTCCACAGGATATATCAAAAATAATTCACGATCATAAGTACTCACTATCATTGGAAAATACTTTGACTGCCGTCATCAGTAATACGTCAGCGAGTGTTGATAATCGTGATCAAGATAATGATTTAGGAAAAAAAAATGTTGAAAATAACCACAATTTTGAAGTCATAGAAGACGTTGAAGTTGAGATACAGGATCTTTTGACTCGGCTTAAAGTAAATTTAAAAGGATCATCCATTTCCGAATATGAAAAAAAAAAAGCAATATTACTTGATATAATTGAAAAATTCGAAAAGCAACCTAAGGAGCTTGATACAACAGAATCAGTACAATTACTACCATTTACTTCCAATTTTATTTCAGAAAATGAAACTGATGATATCCTGATCCTTGAAGATAATAAATTTCGTATAATAAACACCAACAAACACAAACAAGATTTGACGATTATTGGTTCAGCATTTACAACCGTAACTAAATATGATAAATTGATTGAGAAATTTAATTTACGTGAATGTTTGGATCAAGTACAATTTACTCCTGTGACTTCAAGAGGACGACCAAAGGGTCGATTACTTAGACCAATTGGTCTTAACTACAAACTGAACAAGATATTCACCTCAACAGATAATGGTCAAAAAATTTTTGATTTAAAATCGTGGTTGGTTGATCCAAGTATTGTTGATAAAGTAATGACTCGCCAGTATAAACTACAAAAATCTGACGTGCTTGGAATTAATGAAATCACTGTAAAAGCCGCACTTGGAAGTGAATTTATCACTGAAGCAGTTGTTGAACAACTGGGAACATTTTTTGAGCCCGATGCTTTTTTATTTATTAAGGGTCTGATTTTTAAAAAAAGTTAAAAAAAAATTTGCTGAGTTTGTTATATTTTTTTTGATTAAATCATAAGAATTTTACTTACTTTATATTTATGATATAATAAAAGGAATTGCAAAGATTTACAATTTAATAAAAATATATAAAATTCTACAAGAGTTTTCTAGTTAAAATCAATTACTCTCTTCTTACTTTTAATTTTTTATAAATGAAATGATGTACTTTGCATTTTAATCGCTGGGCATTCTTTTATTTGGGTATGTACAAATTAGTTATGAAAACATTGCGTAATGAATTAAATTATTATTGTCTAATTTATCATTTATTAGTAAATTTATTTTTTGTAGTAAAATTGGCCATGTTCGCATATAAAAAATTTATAGAATGTGAAAATTAATACTGAACAATTTCACAATACATGTACCAACATTTTAAAGTTTTTAATCCAATCATTTTATTGTGGAGAAAATAATAGAGTGAAAAACTATAAATACCGACATAAAGTACGCATACACGAATATATACAAAATTTAAATATCTCTAATTAAAATCTCTGAGTTTCTATAATAAAATATATTTTTATTTATTATATCTATTATATGTATAATTAAACATAATATGTACAAGAACACACTTATACCAAATTTACAATACTGGTCCTGGATTTCCAGCCTACTATTATTCACAAACAACTATTTTAAATGGCATTGACGGAAAGCCGCTTATGAACTCGATGATGATTGATTCAGGTGGCCTAAACATTTTACTTGGCGGTGTTTCGATTTCTCAGTCATTTGGAGACGATTTTTTCTTACACTGGCAAGTCCAATGGCGAGAAAAATACGAAGCAAGAGCCATACGAATTTATACCATCAGGTAATAAAATACACAATTTTTAATATTAATATTTTTTATTATATGATGTTGAAAGGCACCTTAGACAAATATTATGTTTTACGCAAAAACAAGAACATTAAGCATTAACTTAACTTCAGTACAAGTATACTTCAAAATAAAATCGATTGTCAAATATACATATTTTATACAAATTTTAATCATTTTTTTTGAGATACTGATATCATTCTACAAGCGAGAGCCGACACTTGTGTGGTTCGATATAATACATCAACTGTGTTGAAACTGTACGTATACAAATTTGTTCCTTAAGTTAAATATTTTTAGATTAACATTTGTTAAACTTACAGATACGCTATGTAGAACCACCCGATGCTGTAATATTTAGTTCAGGTGAACAAATATATATCAAAATAACACTACTTCATAAGTTTGCATATTTAATATTGCCATCACTTTATTAATTTCATAAAGACTAAGAGCAGGTTTTACGTTTGTTCTTTTAAGTTTTTTTATTGACATAATAATGAAATGCTTATTTAGTAAATTATGAAGCACTTCGCTGGCTTCAAATGACTACATATCTAATCTTCTCGCTGAATATCAAAAACATTTAAGATTTATTTAAAGTTTATAATTTTTCTTATTTAACTATCATTTAACAACTTTCAGATTAAAATTGTTCTTAGAACAGTTTAGTATAAAATCTTGTGTATTGAATTCAGAATTGCCTGCAAAACTTCGCGTTCATGCTGTCAATCAATTTAATCAAGGAATTTACGATATTATAATTGCATCTGATGAAAAAGCTTTGGAAAACCCTGATCCGAGAGGCAATTGTACTCAAAACAAGCGCAAGTTAGATAAAGAATCTGGAGTTGCTAGAGGAATAGATTTTCAATGTGTTTCCAATGTTATCAACTTTGATTTTCCATTAGATCTTACCTCGAATATCCATCGTGCTGGAAGAACAGCAAGAGGGAATAATACAGTAAATTAAAAAAATGTATAAAAATTAAAGGAGATAATATTGAAATATTTAATTTTAGGGTAGTGTTTTATCATTCGTAAGCATCAAGGAAAAAAATTTGCATGAAGGAGTTGAAGATTATTTAAAATCTGGATATAGTACTGATGAAACAGTTATGAAGTAGGTTCATACAAAGCTGGTATATTAACACTTTCGTAGGGAGGTCGGTATCGAAAATGTTTCAATTTTTTATGGAACAAAGGACAATTAAAATAATAATTAAGGTAATTTTCTTGTCCCTGAGGAAAGATTTTTTATTTATTATCACTTCACTTTACAAATTTTAAAATAAAACAAAACAATATTTTGACTTCCTAAACTTTAATTTATACATATAATCTTTTTTAGAAATTATAACTTCAAACTTGAAGAAGTAGAATCATTTAGATACAGAGCTAAAGATGCTTGGAGAGCAATAACCAGAATAGCTATACATGAAGCCCGTTTGAAAGAAATAAAAATAGAAATATTTAATAATGAACGTTTGAAAAGTTTCTTCCAAGATAATTCAAGAGATTTACATGTTCTTCGGCACGACAAACCTTTGAAAACAGTTAAGATTCAAACACATTTATCGCAAGTTCCTGATTATATTGTACCAGAGCCATTGAAGCGTTTGGCTGGAGTGACAACCAGGACAAAATCTTAAAGAACAATTTGTGCACAATCAAAATCAAAACAAATTTTTGAATCGAAGCGTAATAATCCATTATTATGTGCGGATATAGATTATGTTAAAAAAAGAAAAAATTAAATTACATATTTTTGACTTCTTTTTATGTTTCTAAACAAAGTTATGTCACTTTTTTTTTAATAAATTTTTGAATAATTTTAGTAAGCTTGAGGATTCACTACCATGTTATCTTAGCTTATATAATACTGAATTAAAAAAAATTACATAGAAATAATCTAATGCATTTATTAATTAACTTGAACTATCGTATTCAAAATTAAATTTTTCATGGAATGTTTTCTTTTGAATTAAATTATCTTGTGTTAAAAAGTCGTTGGTTTCTATTTTAAAAATTATGTATTATAGGCCTATTCTTATACCCTTTTTTGACGATTTTAGGTTTCGCTTCATCACATTATTTCATTCCGAAATAATTCACAACCATCATTTTTTTATATATTTTATTTCTGAAATAACTACACAAAGTCACAAAGCTAAGCTAACATTGGAAAAAATTACTGATTCATCAAAATTTAAAAATAAAAAAAGAAAATACTAGGTATTTTACAAAATTCGTAAGGTTTGGAGAGATGTGCCCAGAAATTTTGTTCCTTACAAAAATATCCTAATGTTTCTTAAGAAAAGTTAGAAAAACGAAAACAATAACCCGGAAAAAACCCTTTTTTGATTTAAAATGGCAAAAAAATCCCGGGACACGAAATAAAAACCAAAAAGTGAAGTTTTCAACTTCTTTGGTACTAAATGGTTGTCAGGCACCCTACTAATTATTTAAATCATGAAAAATATGATACGTCTTCTTTTAATCTTGTACATTTGCTTTTGTCTTATTTAAAATATCATGAAAAATACGATACGTCTTCATTTAATCTTGTATATTTGCTTTTGTCTTTTTGAGAAACTAACTGTTAATATAAAGTCTTAAAGTTTAAAATATCAATTAATTTTATCGTTTGTATTTTCAACTGCAGTTTCAAAGATTTAAGTGGTATTAGATGAGAAAAAAATTAATTAAATCATGATTATTTATCCAAACTATTTTGTACCAATATAAAATAGTAAATATTCAAACATATTAAGAAAAATTAAAATGAATAATTTTTAATAGGTAGGTATGTACGGCTCCATGAATTATCGTATAATGACATATCACATAATTTTTAAAATGAATTATCACATAATTTTTTTATGAGATAATTCATTTAAAAACGAAATAGCACATAAATTAAAAAATGAACTATCTCATAAAAAAATTCTAACAAAAATTATAGGTATGCACTAATTCATTTTAAAATGAATTATCACAAAAAATATATTTTTTGGTTTTTATGTGATAATTCATTTGAAAACGAAATAGCACATAAATTCTAAAACGAATTATCGCATAAAAAAATTCGAACGTAAATTTTATGCACTAATTCATTTAAAAACGAATTATCACATAAAATTTATGAGATAATTCATTTATTTTCAAATTCATTTTGGTTTTATGTGATAATTCGTTTTTAAATGAATTACTGCATAATCTCATATAAATCGATTTTTATGTGATAATTCGTATTTTTTATATGTTATGACATTATGCGATAATTCGTCTCACCGTATGTACATATAATTATTTTTATTTATGAGAGGAAAATGTTTATATCATTTTCTTCGACAATTTCTGAATTAAAAAGAGAATCTATAAGGTTTGTATTTTTATGTATAGTTAATATTGCTGGACTTATGTCAAAATTATCCATTCTTTCATTACTATGACTGCTGTCGTGATCTACACTGTCGTTTTCCAAACTTGAATTCAATTTATCATGAAACTCAGCTAAAGATATTTTTTTAATGCAAATCGTTTTCCATATTGTCGTTTAATTTTCGCACGACGACTTTTAATTGTAGCTTTAGTAAAATTTAAACCATCTGAACATGATAAACTTCGTTTCATTTTTTTATGCTCATCAGACTTTCATCCAGTGTTTTCTCATATGAATCAGTCTTTTGTTTTGGCTCTTCGAAATTTTTTCTAAATTTGTTGGCTTGAATTTTTTTAATTCTTTAGCAGCTTGAATGTAAAGTTTTTTAATAGCTGAAGGACTTAAATTTATATTTCCATCCAATTGGTTTAATTTTTTTGGTTTTTGTATTCTACGCCTATTAGTACGATGAAAATCATTTTTGCTGTCACTGTCGTCAGCAGAAGATGTTATTGATTTTCTTCTTGATCGTCGTAAACTTAGTCCAAACTTGGTTGTTGGACTAGTATTGTAAACTGACCATATTTGTCCAGCTTAATGCTGGACATTTTTAGTTATTCGCAAATATCTCGAAAACGGTGCGTTTAACAGCATTTTTGAGGCTGTCCAACCTGCGGTGACCATCAATTCAACTTTTAATTACCTATTCAAAAAGCACTGGAACTTAAAAAACTTTCAAAGGGTTACTTAGCTACTGAGTTTTGAAAAATATAAACTTTATTTTTATTTTTTTTATTTTATTTTTTTTTTTTTTTTTCAAAATTCAATATCTCAGTAACCCTTTGAAAGTTTTTTAAGTTCCAGTTTCCAGTGCTTTTTGTAATTAAAAGTTGAATTGATGGTCACCGAAGGTTGGACAGCCTCAAAAATGCTGTAAAACGCACCGTTTTCGAGATATTTGCGAATAACCAAAAATGTCCAGCATTTGTCCAGCAATTAAGCTGGACAAATATGGTCAGTTTACTAGGAAGAAGTTTGTTGTTGTTTAGAAAAGAAATCATTATTAGAGACTCTTCTCTCATCTGCTGCTGAAAAATTTTTAAACTTTCCATTCCATGTAAAATAGCAAATAAATAAATTCCATGTGGTTGTTGTCAATTAGTTTACATTTGAATTTGATTTGAATCAATGTAAACCAAAGAAACATATAACCCCGGTCACATTAACCTATCATTTTTAAATAATCTAGAGTGAACTTAAAATTTATAATTTTTTTTTTCAATTATCCGTTCAGCCCCGTATTTTATAGGTTACGTGTGTACAATTTTCCGTGACCCGTACTTTATGGGCCACCCGTGAACACCCGTTCATATCGTGAGACCAGTGCCTCACGGGCCACCCGTATTTTATGGGCCCGCCCGTGAAAAACGCGTACATTTCGAAAAACCCGTACATTTCGAACACCCGTGCCTTACGGGCCACACGTAAATTTCGAAAAACCCGTATCTTACGGGCCACCCGTAACTCACGGGTCACCCGTACCTTGTGCGATTAGTGACACCGTAAAAATAATCAGATGCTTGAGTCAAATAGTTGTGTGATACCTCTAGGGCAGCGGTCGGCAAACTATGACCCGTGGGTCACGGGATGACCCAAAGCATCATTTCATGTTACCCGCTTCGAAATTTTGAAGTAGTTTCCAAATCAATGAATATAGTTTTTGCTTACAACAATTGCATATAAAAATTTTTTGTTTACAACAATTGTATGTATATAAAATAGAAAGTTTTCCCAGCAATTGTTTTTGTAAGCCTTAGATAATAAATAAATTAACTTTTGATTTAACTATTTTTTTTTAAATTGCTTTCATATAAAATTGCCACTGACCCACTATAAGTTTATAAAAAAAAAAAAAATCTCATCTTAGGCGAATTTTACCCACGACCAAAAAGGTTTGCCGACCGCTGCTCTAGGGTATCTTTGAATAAAAAAGGTGATTTTATTATATTTCCAACTTATATTTATTGTGTAAACCGTTTAAGAGTTGATTATAAACTGAACTTAAAACTAAGTACATAGACGTCTTATACTTTCTTATTAACTAATACTAAGATAACTTAACGAATAAAAGAAAGAGAGCATATAATATACAATGTATATAGTATTATGTATATAATGATAAGGGGGCATTACACCTCCCTCCTTTTAAAATTAAGCTTATTTGAGAAATATATAAGAACATTATTATGTTTCAAAAATAAGTTTAATTCAATAAAAATAGAAATTTAATTCAAGAAAATAAAAATTTTGAATTTAAAATGTAATTGATCAATATTTATTTTTAATATTTATATTTATTTGTATTAATAAGAATATATGTTAATAATATATATTAGACTAATAATATGATAATAATATATATAAACAACTAATAACATGGTACCATTATTATTATTTTTTTTTTTTTGTTTTTTTTTTTTTTAAACTTCATATTTTAATATAATTATAATAAGCTATATTTTACACATTTTTTTTTTTTGAATTTAACAATTATTTTTAATTATTCTATTTTTGTGGACTTCAATCCTTTTATTTTTATTTGTTAACAATGTAACATTTAATCCATCAATTTGAATTATTTTATGAGGACCAGAATATACATTATCTAATTTTGTCCTGTTTTCTTTTTTTAAAAGAACTTCATCATTTATTTTGAACTGATTTTTCGTTGATTTTTTATCATAAATCTCTTTGTTTTTTAATTTTTCTTTTTCTAAAAACTCTTTAATAATCATATTTGTATTTTGAAGATGAAATTTTACATGTTTCGCATAACTATCGAAGTTATATACTGGTTCTACTCTATTATCTAGTAATAATTTATGAGAATTTGGTTCTTTACCAAATATTACCTCGTAAGGAGAGTATAAAAAATTGAAATTTGAATTTGGAGTACTACACGTAAAATATTTTAAATATAAATCCCAATTATCATGGTTTGCATTAATATACGATCTTAGATATTCATTTAGAACCCGGTGGTTTCTTTCAATAGTTCCGACTGTTTCGTGATGGTAGGGTGTTGAAAAACTATGTTCAATATCTAGTAATTTAAATAGTTCAGCTATTACACTATTGGCATACTCAGTACCGCAATCAGTAATAATTTTCCTCATTGGGCCGTATAGTAGAACGAAATGTTCGAAAATGGCTTGCGCAATAGTGGTAGCTTCTTTATTGGCTACTGGTATCGTAATTAAATATTTACTCAAGTCGCACATTAATGTGACTCCATATAGATTTCTATTTTGAGTTTTTTGGAACGGGCCGATCGTATCCATGATTATAGTATCGAACGCTTTATTTGGAGTTTTGGTATTTGAAGTGGTTCGATGTTTTTAATTTTAGCTTTATTCATCTGACAATCTTTACATCCTCTGACGTAGGTTGCTACGTCTTTTTTCATGCCTTTCCAATAAAAACATGATCTTAATTTTGCATATAGTCTTTTTTGCCCTGCGTGTCCGCCAAATATAGGGTCTTTATGATAACGATCTAAAAGTTTTTGTTTTTCACTAATAATGGGTAATGGACGTGAAACTATCGCGATTTCTAATTTTTTAATATACTTTTTTGCAATGTTAATAAACTCTTTTGTATTAAATAATTTAAAAATGTCATCTTCTTTATTTATTTGAATTTTATAAATGTTTGTTTTAATTATGTTTTCTTCTAGTTGAACAAGAAACAATGCTAGAATTGTTTCTTTTTTTAAAATTTTACTACATCCAGGCTCTAATGTCTGGTAAATATTTGAAATATCATTTTTGTATAGCAATTTACGTTTTTTGTATATTTTACAACTATCTGTTGAGTTAAAAATTAGTTGAGGTATTTTATAATTGAATTTACCCTCATAAATTAAAATTTTTTCATTTGAATCTACAGTTTTTGAAGTTTATACTTCTTTAGGCGCGGTGTATGAGTAATTCTGTAGGGGGTAAAAATTATTTTACTCATTCGAATTTCGAGTTAAAAAAAAAACGACATGCTGTACCGTTTGAATACTCAAAAAAAATGAGTCCACTCAATAATCATTTGTTATTTATAAAAACAAAATAATTTGGCGCGAAAAATTTAAATTCAAATTATTTTTAAAAATCTATCGTTTACAAATTTTTTAAAATTTAAATTTTTTTTCAAATTAGGTAGTTCAATAATCATTTGTCATTTATAAAAACAAATAATTTAGCGCGGAAAATTTAAATTCAAATTATTTTTTAAAAATCTTTCGTTTACAAATTATTTAACAACTAAAATTTATTTTTCAAAATAGGTAGGTCCGGTGAAATAAAGATTACCTGCCGAAAATGTTTTGGGCAGGGACCTACGGTTAGGTCGTGCCGGCTCAAAATATGTTAAAAAAAATTTTTTCCTCCGGTGAAATAATTAGATTACCTGACCAAAAATTTTGGGTACGAGCTACAGTTAGAGTCTTCCCGCCTCAAAATATCCCAAAATAATTTTTTTTCAAAATAGGTAGCTCGGGTGAGAAATAAGGATTACCGGCCCAAAAAACAGGAAGGAAGTGAGGGCGGCAGTAAGGGTTGAAGAGAGGGCGCCAGTAAAGGCTGAAGAGAGGGCGGCAGTAAGGGCTGAAGAGAGATCGGAAGGGAGGGCCGAAGGGAGGGCGGAAGGGAGGACAGAAGTTAGGGCGGAAGTTAGGGCGGAAGTTAGGGCGGAAGTGAGGGAGGAAGTGAGGGCGGAAGTGAGGGCGGAAGTGAGGGCGGAAGTGAGGGCGGAAGTGAGGGCGGAAGTGAGGGCGGAAGTGAGGGCGGAAGTGAGGGCGGAAGTGAGGGCGGAAGTGAGGGCGGAAGTGAGGGCGGAAGTGAGGGCGGAAGTGAGGGCGGAAGTGAGGGCGGAAGTGAGGGCGGAAGTGAGGGCGGAAGTGAGGGCGGAAGTGAGGGCGGAAGTGAGGGCGGAAGTGAGGGCGGAAGTGAGGGCGGAAGTGAGAGCGGAAGTGAGGCGGAAGATAGGTTGGTAGTTAGGGGTGAAGTGAGGGCGGAAGTGAGGTCGGAAGTGAGGTCGGAAGTGAGGGCGGCAGTGAGGGCGGAAGTGAGGGCGGAAATAAGGGCGGAAGTGAGGACGGAAGTGAGGGCGGAAGTGAGGTTGGAAGTGAGGGCGGAAGTGAAGGCGGAAGTGAGGGCGGAAGTGATTGCGGAAGTGAGGGCGGAAATCAGGGCGGAAATCAGGGCGGAAATCAGGGCGGAAGTGAGGACGGAAGTGAGGACGGAAGTGAGGACGGAAGTGAGGACGGAAGTGAGGACGGAAGTGATGGCGGAAGTGAGGGCGGAAGTGAGGGCGGAAGTGAGGCGGAAGTGAGGGCGGAAGTGAGGGCGGAAGTGAGGGCGGAAGTGAGGGCGGAAGTGAGGGCGGAAATGGGGGCGGAAGTGAGGGCGGAAAATAGGGCATAAGTGAGGGCGTTAGTGAGGGAGGAAGTGAGGGAGGAAGTGAGGGCAGAAGTGAGGGCGGAAGTGTGGGCGGAAGTGAGGGCGGGGTGAGGGCGGAAGTGAGGACGGAAGTGAGGGCGGAAGTGAGGTTGGAAGTGAGGTTGGAAGTGAGGTTGGAAGTGAGGGCGGAAGCGAGGGCGGAAGTGAGGCGGAAGTGAGGGCGGAAGTGAGGGCGGAAGTGAGGGCGGAAATGGGGGCGGAAGTGAGGGCGGAAGTGAGGCGGAAGATAGGTTGGTAGTTAGGGCAGAAGTGAGGGCGGAAGTGAGGTCGGAAGTGAGGGCGGCAGTGAGGGCGGAAGTGAGGGCGGCAGTGAGGGCGGAAGTGAGGGCGGAAGTGAGGACGGAAGTGAGGACGGAAGTGAGGGCGGAAGTGAGGTTGGAAGTGAGGGCGGAAGTGAAGGCGGAAGTGAGGGCGGAAGTGATTGCGGAAATCAGGGCGGAAATCAGGGCGGAAGTGAGGACGGAAGTGAGGACGGAAGTGAGGACAGAAGTGACGACGGAAGTGAGGACGGAAGTGAGGACGGAAGTGATGGCGGAAGTGAGGGCGGAAGTGAGGGCGGAAGTGAGGCGGAAGTGAGGGCGGAAGTGAGGGCGGAAGTGAGGGCAGAAGTGAGGGCGGAAGTGAAAGCGGAAGTGAGGGCGGGAGCGAGGGGGGTAGTGATTGCGGAAGTGAGGCGGAAGATAGGTTGGTAGTTAGGGCAGAAGTGAGGGCGGAAAATAAGTGGTAGTGAGGGCGTAAGTGAGGGCGTTAGTGAGGGAGGAAGTGAGGGCGGAAGTGAGGCCGGAAGTGAGGGCGGAAGTGAGGGCGGCAGTGAGGGCGGAAGTGAGTGCGGAAATAAGGGCGGAAGTGAGGGCGGAAGTGAGGGCGGAAGTGAGGGCGGAAGTGAGGGCGGAAGTGAGGGCGGAAGTGAGGGCGGAAGTGATTGCGGAAGTGAGGGCGGAAATCAGGGCGGAAGTGAGGGCGGAAGTGAGGGCGGAAGTGAGATTGGAAGTGCGGGCGGAAGTGAGGGTGGAATTACCTGACCAAAAATTTTGGATAGGGAGCTATGGTTAGGGTCTTCCCTGCTTAAAATATGAAAAAAAAAAATGTTTTTTAAATAGGTAGCGCCGGTGAAATAAAGATTACCTGCCCAAAAGTTTTGGGTAGCTAGCTACTTTTAGAGTCGTCCTGGCTCAAAATATAAAAAAAAACACACGAAGCAATCATAGGAACTGCCGAAAGAAGTTTATACTTACAGCTTTAAACTATGAAATAACAATGACTACAAATAATGGACTGCTTTTGGACTGCTGGACTGATTTGTATTTTAATTTACATTTTGTACTAAGCAGCCCATCATTTATAGCCACTGTTATTTCATAGTTTTTAAAGCTTTAAGTATAAACTTCTTTCGGCAGTTCCTATGACTGCTTCGTGTGTTTTTCTCTATTTTGAATGTTATTACTATCGTTGAAATTATTATTTTGGGATATTTTATTTGATTTTGATCTTGTTGTAACATATACTTTATTATCTTTATTTTGCAAATCTTTAAGTTCGTCGATCGAGATACGGGATAGGGCATCTGCCACCACGTTACACTTTCCTTTAATATATTCTACTGTAAAATTATATTCTTCTATATCTAATCGCATTCTAGTCAATTTTGAAGATGGGTTTTTCAAAGAAAACAAGTAAACTAAGGGTTTATGATCAGATCTAATAGTAAATTTTGTTCCATAAATGTTCGGTCTATAATGTAAAATTGCGAAGTGTATTGCAGCTAATTCTTTTTCTATTGTTGATTTATTCATTTCACCTTTTGTGAAACTACGTGAAGAATATGAAATTGGTAAATCGTTGCCATTGATCTCCTGACTTAGGGTGGATCCTATTCCCAAGTTAGAAGCGTCAACAGTAATGATAAAAGGTTTTGAGAAATTTGTATAATTTAGGATTGGAGTATTAATTAAGCAATTTTTTAAAATTTCAAAGGATTTTTGACACTCTTGTGTCCAAGAAAAATTTACTCTTAGTCTAGTCATATTATTTAAGGGTTTTGCTATGGATGCGAAATTCGGTATGAACTTACGATAATAGTTCATAAATGCAACAAATCGTTTGGTAGCGTCTTTATCTTTTGGTACAGGATAATTTCTAACTGTATCTATTTTGCTACTATCTGGGTATATACCTCGACCAGTACATTTATGTCCTAGGTATGTGACTTCGTTTTTAAAAAATTCGCATTTTTCAGGATTAAGTTTAAGGTTAAATTTAAAAAAAAAATTTTGATCTGCCTAAATTGTCTAAAATATCTTCTATTCTTGGCAGTGGATATTTGTCTGCAATTAGTTTTTTATTTACTAGACGGTAATCTATGCATAATCTCCATTTCTTATCTGAACCTTTCTTAGGCACTAAAATGATAGGGCTGTTAAAATTGGATTGGCTTGGTTCAATAAGATCATTTTTTAAAAGTTTATTGACTTGATTGTCGATTTCCTGTTTTTGGGAATATGGAAGTCTATAATTCTTCACATATACTGGAGTATTGTTATCTATTCTTAAATTTTGTGTATAGAAATTGTTTGTTGTCATTTTATCATCTTTCATATGGAAAATATTACTATATTGTTCACATAAATTTAATAATTTTTCTTGGTATTGTGGTTTGGTATTTTTAGATATTATTTGAAGCAATTCTTTTGTTCTATTTTGATTTTTATTTGTGTCAATTCTTAGGATGTTAAAATTTGAAAGAGGTTCTGATTTGAGCGAAGTGTTTTTATGAATTATTCGAATTTTATCTGATAAATTTAAAACTTTAATTAAAGGAGTTTTTGAAGAAACTATCGTACGTGGAATGAAAATATCTGGTGCGATTTCTTGATCAAGCACTACACAAGGAGAATCATTTGGAAGAATAAAAGTACGAATGACTTCACATCTAGAAGGTAAAACAATTGAATTTTCACTAGGGTTTTCTAAAATTGGAATTGAAAAAGAATAAGAATTATTATAGAATCATAATTTATTTGACACTTATAAAATTTGAGAAAGTCTTTGCCTAAAATACCATCCGAAGGGATATTAAATTCGTCTGGAACAACGTGTAGTAAACAAGATAAAATTGTATGTTTAAAATGAAAGTCGACATTGATTGTACCTAAACTTTTTATAGAATTCCCAAAATGCTTATAATATTGTTAGAATTTAGATTATTTTTTAAGTTAAAATTTGTATCGATTGATGAAATTTTTATTAGTGAAATATCTGCCTGAGTATCGACTAGAAATGTTGAGCCTTGAAAATTTAATTTAGAATTTAGAATAATGAAATCAGAGAAATTTGGATTTACGTTAAAAACATTTTTTGTAGATACTTTAGATTTATTATTTAAATTTGGATAATAATTAGTAGAATTTTTATTTTCTTTTGAAAAATTTGTATTTAGCGTAGCATTTGGTCTTAAGTTAGAATTATAAAAAATTTTTGTTTTATTCGAATTTGAATGAGAGTTAATATTAAATTGTGTACTAGGATAAATATAATGTGTATTAAAAGCGTTACTATTTAATTTTGATGTACACGCATTTGATCTTGTTCCCCCTGGCCGTTTTGGGGGGCCTGGTCGTTTCCCGCGTATCGTACGTAGTTATTTTGATTGAAATTTCTATTCGCTGGAGGAAATGCTCGTGGATTTGCATTATTAAAGTTCCCACGATTATTATTAAAGTTACCTCGATTATTATTAAAATTTCTGCGATTATTATTGAAATTACCTCGGTTATTGTACAAATTATTTCTATAATTATTGTTTTGAAAATTGTTATTTAACAAATTGTGATTTTGTTGTCTGAAGTTTCCCCTATTATAATTTCCACGAAAATTGTTATTGGAACGATTTCCATAAGAATTCCTAAACGAATTATTATTATTTTTTGTTCTAAACGACAGAACCTGTTTTTTCTTGTGATTGTAAATCTATTTCTATTAAAAATTTTGAGACTACTTCTCTAGGATCTTGAAATTGGGTCGATGATAAAACGGCTTTGGTCAGATCAGATCTTGCATTATTTCTGCACATTTCAACTGTTTTTTCAATACAAATTTCTTTAGCTTTCTGTGTTGGTATACCTTCTAAGACAAGTGAACGACGAAAAGCTTCAGCCAATTTATTAGCTTTTTCCGAAAAATTTTGTAATGTGTTCCTATCCATTCTCAAAGCTTTTATTTTTCCCTCTATAATTTTCGAACTTTCTGGTCTTATTGAATTATTAAGATCTTGTTTAATAAGTTCTACCGTATTGGAAGTATCAGCTATCGATTCGCGAGCTGTACCATCAAGCTTTGATAAAATAAAAGTAGCTAATAAATTTTTTAAGTCTTGTGTTTCTGCTAGTGTGTCTAATAAATTTATTGAATCGATGAAAGATTTAAGTGATAATGGATCACCACTATAGTTTCTATTTATTTGTGAACTAGCTGTACGCAAAAATTCAACATTAGAAAGAGCCATTTTGTCAAGAGTATCATCAAATTTTTCTTCAGAACTATCTGATTCCACTGAACTCTGTTCTGTATCGCTTTGATTTATTTCGATCTGTATCAGAAAATCTTTTGGAATTAGATCTTCGCAGTTTAATAGTTTGAAGCTTTCTTGTAACTTATCGTAACAATACTGACGATCTTTAGCTAAAATTTGAGTATGTTGTTCTTCGAATGTAATACAAGCTTGAACAACTGTCTGTACGTAGATGTTATATGTTTCTACAATATTTAATTTAATTGCTTTTAATGTTTTTAAATTTGTTGGTTTAAGGTCTTTTTGAATACGTTTGTAAGCCTTACGAAAATTATGTTTAGCTGTTTGAATTTCGAGACGAGCTTCATCCATAAAAAAAATTTTACTAAATTAGAATATTTGCGGAGTGGATACCTTGTATTGAAATATTAAAATAATTTAGGAATGGTTACCTTATATTGTAGTCCTATTAAAATAATTGAGGAATGGTTACCTTATATTGTAGTCCCCTTAAAATAATTGAGGAATGGTTACCTTATATTGTAATCCCCTTAAAATAATTGAGGAATGGTTACCTTATATTGTAGTCCCCTTAAAATAATTGAGGAATGGTTACCTTATATTGTAGTCCCCTTAAAATAATTGAGGAGTGGTTACCTTATATTGTAGCTTCCAAAAAAAATTTGAGGAGTGGTTACCTTATATTGAGGTTCCCTAATAAAAATTTGAGGAGTGGTTACCTTATGTTGAAAGTCCCTATAAATTTGAGGAGTGGTTACCTTATGTTGTATATGCAAAATTAGATCCGGTTATTATTGGAATATGAATCACTTCCAGAGAAAATAAAGATGCCAAATAAAATAAGCAAAATTTTGCTTAACATAATTTTGCTTATGTTAAACCATTTTTAATTATGCAATTTTAAATCAAAATTAAAATCTTGTAGTAACATGTAAAAAGTAATAATATAATAATAAGTAATAATAAGTAATAATAAGAGATATTATTATAATTTTATTTATTTTCGAAGAAAAAAAAAAAAAAGTTTGAAGAAATCAATTCAAAGTAAATGATGTAATATTCAATTGCAAAATATTTATGTGTAATAATAAGTTCAAAGTAAATTATGTTAAATTATGTAATTTTTAATTATGTAATATTTATTTTTAATTTATATTTTTTAATATATTTAATATATTTATATTTAATATTTAATATTTAATATTTAATTTTTAGTAATTGTAAAATAATACAGGATGATTTTTAATATAAAAATTTTTGAAACAGTGCACATCCAATTATTAAAATTTAAAAAATTTGATTGAAATTGAAAAATTTGAAAATTATTTACTTAAGTTGAAAAATAAAAATTGTTTATGTAAAAATTTGGATCTACATTGTTTTTGATTGTATTTTATTTAAATTTAAAATTTAGTAAAAATGTATTTTTAAAAAAATTTATTTGTATATAAAAAAAAATTTATTAATTTAGTGAAGTACTTGTTGTTGAATTTGATGTTATGTGTGATACTGATGCTGTTGTTGTTGCTTGTTTCGTACTGTTGTTGGTATAGCTGTTGGTGTTGCTACTACTGTTGCTATTAATACTGATGTTGTTGTTTTACTGCTTTCGTTACTGTTGTTGTCATAATTTTTTTTTGAGTTATTATTATTATTATTATTTTTTTTTTTGTTGTTCTTTTTTTTTTTTTTGGAGTTCGAAAAGAATTTACCTCATTCGATTCGCTTTTTGAATTTAATTCGTTTTATTATTTTTTATTTTGTGAATTTCCATTTAGGAAATTTTAATTTATTTTTTTTTTTTGAAAGGAGAAAAAAAAAATATTGTTGTCCAATAATTAATTAAAAAATTTTTTGTTATTTTAATTTTTTTTTGTTTCGTTAAAAGTTTTATTATTTCTTTTAAAATAATTTATAATTAATTTTTTTTTTGATGAATTTTTATTTATTTTTCCAAAATTAAACAAAAAATTATTTCTATTTCCAAATTATTTTTTTTTGTTAACTTTTCCTTTATAATTGTCAAAAAAATTGTTTTTTTTTATTTTTTTTTTTTGTTTTATTTCATTTCATTTCGTAATATTTTCACTCATTGTCATTTCCAAATTTTGTTTTTTTGTTTCATATCAAAAAATAAATTTTTCATTAGTCAATTCGTTTCATTTTTTTTTTGTAAGTAGTTGTATATATGTGTGTTTTTTTTTTCTTAATAATTTTTTTTTTGTTATTTTTCAATTATAATAATTAACGGATTTTATTTATTTTCTTTTTTTTTTTTTTTTTTTTTTATTTTTTTTTTCACTTAAATGTCTTTAAGAAACAATTTTTTTTTTTTTTTAATTTATGTTTTCGCCATTTTCTTCCAAAAAAAAAATTTTCTTTCTTTTTTTTTCAGGTTTTTTTTTTTTTCTCTTTTTTTTTTCAGTTTTTAATTTAAAAAAAATTCTTTCTTCTTGTCAAAATTTTATTTTAAAATTAATTTAAATTTTCGTTTCCACTTTCTTTTTTTTTCATGTGAATGTGATTTTCTTATTCTTTTTACTACAAAATTTTTTCTTACATTTTTTTTCTTTAACAAAAATTTTTTTTTTTTTTTTGATGATTTTTATTAACGCCCCTTTTTTTTTGTCTAATTTTATAAATTTTTTTTCAAAAGAAAAAATTTCAGTTTTTATTAAATTACTTTTTCCTTTCCTTTTTTCTTTTTTTTTTCAAAAATAATTGTTACATGTTTTTTTTTTCAAAATTTTTTTTTTTTCTTATAGTATTTATTTAATAATTACAAATATTTTATTTTATTTTTTGCCTTAAAATTTCAGTTTTTATTAAATTACTTTTTGCTTTTTAATTTTTTCGCAAACACAGCCAACAGTTACACACACAACTGTCACGGTCGCCATGTGATACCTCTAGGGTATCTTTGAATAAAAAAGGTGATTTTATTATATTTCCAACTTATATTTATTGTGTAAACCGTTTAAGAGTTGATTATAAACTGAACTTAAAACTAAGTACATAGACGTCTTATACTTTCTTATTAACTAATACTAAGATAACTTAACGAATAAAAGAAAGAGAGCATATAATATACAATGTATATAGTATTATGTATATAATGATAAGGGGGCATTACAGTTTGTCAAAATTTATCAAACATTTTTCAGATATTTTTCAGTGATATTTTTTGCAACCTTTCTTTTTTCCCATCGTACTAAGCCTAAAATAGTTCTTTTTTTATATACTTTTTGATTTTGAATTATTTTGGATGAAAAAGTAATGCATGGAAATATTTCTACCTATAGAATTGTTTGCCAATGATATTCCACAGACCTTAAAATTTTTTCCATTCATTTTTATTGATTAACTAATTAACTATAACTTAAATAAAATTTCAATTCGTAAATTTTCATACAAATTTCAAGAAAATAAATATTTTATATGTTCTCCTACGTTCCATAAATGGCCATTGGCGGCGCTATTTGGACATTTAAACAAGTGAATGTTCATTTTGCATCTCATTTTTTTTTCACGAAAAAACTCCAAATATTTCAAAAGGTAACAAGTTATTTATTTTTGAGTTTTTTTTTTATTATTATTATTATAGAGTTTCTCCTTTATTCTTAAAACCGCATTCATTATAATTTAAAAAAAAAACTAAGCATATTTATTAAATTTTTAAATTAAACTTCACATACGGGAGTGGCTTAGGGCGTAGGGTTTTGTCCAACGATACACAGCACACAGGTTCGAATCTGATACAAATTTCTTATTTATTTTCACACTATTTATTTTTATTTATTATGTCTGAATTTCTTAAAATTTTTATTTTAATAATTTTTACACAAATTGTTTAAGTGTACGTACCTGTTGTACGTACAAAGTTTGAATTTAGTTAAAAAAATAAATTCAGAAAAAAAAATGGATAGAGTTCCAAATATCGCATACTTCCAATTTGGGTGAAATTTTGCGCAGACCTTCCTTTTAACGATATAAGATAGTGTGTAGAAGCATTTTTTGGCGCATCGGCCCGTTTCGGAGATATGGCCTCCCAAAGTTTTCATACATTTTGTATGAGCAATTTTTTCTATTTTATATCGTCGAAAGGAAGGTTGTGCAATATTTCAGCCAGATCGAAGGTATGCGCTATTCGGGAGTCACACAAAAAAATAAATAAAGTGTAAAAAAAAACAACTAAGAAATTTCGTCGGTGTCAGATTCGAACCTGTGTCCTTTACATCGTTGGACAAAACCCCACACCCTAAGCCACTCCCTTTGTTAAATTTAATTAAAAAATTTGGTAAATAAAATATGCTTAGTTTTTATAAAAATTATATTAAATGTGGTTTTAAGAATACAGAAAAAAACTCTATAATAATAACAAAAAAAAAAGTCAAAAATAAATAACTCGTTAACTTTTGAAATATTTCGCGTTTTTTTCTGAAAAAAAAATGAGATGCGAAATGTACATAGAATTATTAGTATTAAAGAAAGGCTATTGATGGTGTGGTAAGAAGTACGTGTTGAAAACTAAAAATGTGTACATTTTTAGAAATTCAGTCAACATAAAAAAAATAAATAAAAATAAAATACATAAAAAATCCGTGCAGGTCTCAGATAAGAACCTGTGTCCTTTACATTGTTGGACAAAACCCTACACCCTAAGCCACTCTCTTTGTAAATTTCAATTAAAAGATTTAATAAATATGCTTAGTTTTTTTTTTAAATTATAATGAATGGTAGAATACAGAATAAAATTATTTTTCGATGGTAATAAAAATTAGAAAACTCACCTTGATTTTGATGACTATTTTCAAAGTAAGAAGTAATAATAAATATTTATTCAGATATTTTTGTCGAGAAAATAACCTTAGAGCCGTTTTACACATTCCTTTTTTCAGGACTTTTTACACTCCTTTTTTCAGGACTTTTTTTTCAATACTTTTACACAAAAGGCAAAAAAATGACACTACTTAGACATTTTTATTTAAAAAATTATTTTCTTTTTGAAATTACTGTGAAATTAATAGATTGAAAATAAAACGAAAAAAAAATTACTTTATTTTTGAATTAAAATAAAATAATAGTCAAATAAATGACAAATATGTAAAACATATCAAAAAAATTAATGAAAAAAAAGTCAGGCAAGAAAATTTTCATCCTGACGACTTTTTTTTTTATCTCAACTTTTTGTATGAATTAAAAAGGGATGGAATATCAAGACAGAAAAAGTCCTGAAAAAAGCAGTGAAAAAAGTCCTGAAAAAAGGAATGTGTAAACGGCTCTTAGGAGAATCATAATTTATTGAATTAAATTCAATAACAATTGAAAACTTAATTTGTTAAAAACCGAATTGTTGAATGCTTTTAAAGTAAAAAAAAAAAAAAATTTTTAATACTATTATTTCATATCAGTTCCGATCAAAATGTATTGACTCGGATAAACAATTTGTGAAAATTACTGGATTCCAACAACATCAAGATGCAAGATTGACACAATAGAAAGCTGCTAAAAAAGAACTTGTTAACTTGTTAATTTTTTAATTTTTAGTCTCTGAGTCTTGAAAAAACAGAAAGCCTAGGCATATACCTATAGTCGGAAATAGAACGTCATAAATAGAATTCTTTAAACCTTTAAATTAGGACGGTAAAATGCCGTAACCTGAAAAAAGCAGTGAAAAAGTCCTGAAAAAAGGAATGTGTAAAACGGCTCTTAGGAGAATCATAATTTATTGAATTAAATTCAATAACAATTGAAAACTTAATTTGTTAAAAACCGAATTGTTGAATGCTTTTAAAGCAAAAAAAAAAAAATTTTTTAATACTATTATTTCATATCAGTTCCGATCAAAATGTATTGACTCGGATAAACAATTTGTGAAAATTACTGGATTCCAACAACATCAAGATGCGAGATTGACACAATATAAAGCTGCTAAAAAAGAACTTGTTAACTTGTTAATTTTTTAATTTTTAGTCTCTGAGTCTTGAAAAAACAGAAAGCCTAGGCATATACCTATAGTCGGAAATAGAACGTCATAAATAGAATTCTTTAAACCTTTAAATTAAGACGGTAAAATGCCGTAACCCATTTAAGTCTTCATCACCTTTGGGAACATATGTTGGAACTGTCCCATTCTCTTTGGTACTTCATGGAAAGTGACCCACATCCAAGCACGCAGCAAATGCATTTCGAAACTACTCATTTGCTGTAATGTAAAATTTAATATTTACAGATTAAAAAAAATATTATCGTAATTAAAAACTTAACTTCAAGAAAGAACATTCACCATACGAGATGTGGGGAATATATCGGTTACAAAGATTTTTTAGGCGGTCAAAA
>CAXFZM010000041.1:0-10511 GCA_964007475.1 Hybos culiciformis
CTCCATTTTGTAAATACAGAAAAAAAAAAAAAAATTAAAAAAAGAAAACAAAATTGTACATTTATTGCATGCGAGCGGGCAGTGAGTCTGACAAATCTTGAAGCAAAAATTTATTAAATTTTGCCTACTTTTAGACGCTATTTTTGTTCAAAGTTCTTTTGAATGACGGCTAAATAGAGTTATTATGCAGCCAGAAATGACTGTTCCTGCCCCAAAAAGTGGCTTCGAAGGGACCACCAGCTGTTTAAAATTACTTAATTAAAAAACAAAACAAACACAATTTAATTCGTTCTTAATTAAATATTTTTCACAAAAATATTTTTATTTTTTTTTTTATTTACAAAAATTGAGATTTTATGTTTAATTTTTATTTTTAATTAATTTTTGGACGAAATTTCAAATTTTTTTTTAACTGATAAGGTTTTTAATATGACTACATAATTTTAATACTATTTTTTATATATATATATATTCTTCTTCTGTATATACGTTGTATATACAAAATTAATTCAGTTAACTGTTGTTAATCATAAGGACACTTCTTCTGTGTTGTTTCTTGTTGAATTGTGTTGCTTGCTTACACCCAAAAATTGAACTTAAACCAAAAGCCAAATTGGAGAACTGTAGACCAAAAATGGTAATTTTGAAATCAATGTTGAACTGAACTGTGTGTATTGAGCTTAAGTGTGTGCTAAAATTTTGAGCTAACTTGAGCGAGTTTTAAATTGAATTAAATTTAAACGTTTGAATTGAAGCCAAAAGGCGATTAGGGTGTGGAGATTACTAATTATTCTAGATTCTAACTTCATAGAAAAAAGTATAAAAAAAATACTTAAAATACCTAATGACTAACTACACTATACAAAAAAAATTAAAAAAAAAAAACCAATTATTAATTTTAATTAAATTACAAGAAAAAAATTGTAATTTCTGCTCAAAATAAGACCATTGTATGCAGAAAAATTATGGCTATAATTCCCAAAAATATGGTGTCATTTAATTTTTTATTTTGTGCTGAATTTCTTGTAGTTTTGCCTGGAATGAGAATATTAGGAAATTTTTGTATTTTAACAGATTACTATTGCAGTTACATATATTTAGTAGTTTTTTTACATGAAAATATTATGCAAAATGTTATATAGAGAAGAACAATTTAATGCTATAAAATTATATACATAAAAGTAAGAAAGATAGTAGAATCGAGGGGAGCCGAGGGAGCCGGGGGAGACAAGACAACGCTCCTGAACAAAATAATTAACTATATTTAGAGTTTAATTCAAAATTCAATAAAAAAGCCGTAGAAAATGGGCAAAAAAATATTAAGCTTCAAAAAGTCTGCACAAGCATAAGTCTGCACAAGTCTGCAAAAATCTGCAAATGGCTGCAAAGGTCTTCAAAGGTCCGCAAATGGTTTCAGAAGTCAGCAAATGTCTTTTGGATCACAAATGAAGTTACTTTTTTCTCGATCGCTTTCTGGGAAACACTAAAAAAAACACAAACAACAATTGATAGTTTCAACAGCAACCCACCCATTGCGGTTAATTTTCAGCTTCAGCTTCGTCGAAGCTCTTCGATAGGGCGGTGCAATAAATGTGGCGTTGCCTATTGCAAAGAAAAACGTATTAATTTTGTGTAACCGAAAATTTGAAATTTAAATGATGTAAAAAAAAAACAAAAATGAAAATACCACCCTTCATTAATATTCGAATTAATTAAATTAATTATTTAAAATAATAAAAAATTGTAAATTAGTAAATACTTACTTATTTTGCCAACACCAATAATGAACTCAAATTCAAAACTTTACTTACTGTGTGTGTATCTGGAAAACTTTGCACCTGTGGTGATTTTTTAGAAATCAGGGTATGACGGACTGAAGGCTCTGTTTCCAAGCTTAAGGAAGTTTTAAGAGTGATAAATTCAAAAAAAAATAATTCACAATTTTGTTAGCCAGAAAAATAGATCGTATATGATTAAAATTTTGGACGTGGGATGATTTCTGGAAGTCTGAGTACGCCAGAAGTTATGCGAAGCTTCATATTATACCTGCTTAGAAAAGTAAAGCCAAAAGCCTGTTTTGCCATAAAGAAATCCAAAAACAGCAATCTTAATGGCTAAGAAAAAATTCCAGTGGCTTCATTTTGGCTTAAATGGACACAAAATTGGCACAATTATAATTCAAAAAAAAAATTGATTGAAAACATATCGTATATAATATATAATGTATGTATATCTTTTCTACATTGTACATAATTAAAAAAAAAAAATAATAATTAAAATAATTAGCAAATCATAAAAGCATAAAACAATGAAGTACATTAGAAAGCGTTTTACATAATCCAAAAAAAAATTATAAACAATTATTCATAAATTAATAACTATTAATTAAACAAAATTAAATAATTCCACCACCCAACAAAATAATCTACGGATATTGTCTATTATAACTATTTTTATCATCTTGCTGTGTCTTACCCATTTGGAAGCGTATAGTAGGACTTGACATACGACCATCCCCACCATTACTGAATGCCAACACACGCAGATTATAACTTTTTCCTGGTGTTAAATCATCAACATAAGCTTCCAATTTATTGCCAATTCGAATGATTGTATCATTAGCTCTAACCATATCTTGATCTGATTCCCATACTCGAACCTGCACAGGGTGGAGTAAAATTTAAAGAGCTTAAACAATTTTATTTAACACACACTAACTAACCTTATAGCCCTGTATCGGTTCCTCTTCTTGTGACGGCGAAATATAACGCCAAACCACTCTTACCGTCGACGGATTTATACCATAGACGAAGACAGAGGATGGCGGTTTTTGTGGTGCTTTACGATAAGTACGTTCTGTGGAAAATAATTTTTGCCATCAAATTAATTAAAAAGATTTGAGACAGAGAGAGTGTTAGAGTAGTTACCAATATATCTTTCAGATTCGGGACCTTCGCCGGCCGCATTGTATGCCATTATTTTAACAAAATAATATGTATCTGGTTCTAGGCCGACAATTAAAGCCCAATTTCTTGTTGTCCGTGATAAATAGTATGTTGCATCCTCTTCCGCCATAATATCTTTTTTCCAATATTTTAGCTGAAACAAAATTTTGAGATGATTTCAAAACGACATAAGCTTGAAATCTTCACAGATATTTACCCTGTGTCCTATCAATTTTCCCCTTATCTTTTCTCTGGTCATTTCAATTGGATTCCATGTTACATTCAGTGCTGTCGAATTGAAGCTCCTGGCGATGACTTGCTGTGGTGCAACTTGTGGCATATCTTCAGCTGAATATATACTGGAAATATTACTTTCAGGTCCTTTGCCAACATTATTAATTGCCTGTGCCTTAACTTCGAATTCAGTGTAGTAGAGGTTTTTATTCATTGGCAATGAGATGACAGCAATACCGGCATTGCCTTGCGTCTTTCGTATGTCGGTAGCCCATTCTTGTTGTCCTTTCAAACGATAGAATACCTTATAATGAATACCAAGGGAATTTTGCTCTTGCGGCAGCAACGGATCCCATTTAATTGTTAAATCATTAACTTTACCACCACCACCGCCAACATTTCGTGGTGCTATATACGGAAGATCTTCGAGAGTGTTATAAACCGGTGATGGAGCCGACGGTTGACCGATGCCCAAATCATTTACAGCGCACACCGAGAACTCATAGCCCGACCACGGAGTTAGCCCGGTAATTTCTGCTCTCTGACGTCCTGTGTAACGATCAACTTCATGAGCCTGCACCTGGGTTGAAACATTAACCCAAGTTTTATTCCAATTAGTTCGGCCCAAAATGTTGTAGAATAATATTGGGCGGCCATTGTTCGTACCATCGACCCATTCGATTAGGGCACGTGTTTTTCCAATTTCCACAACAGTTACTCCGCCCGCTGCACCTGGTGGTCCTTCGACAACAATTTCACTCTTCGCCGATATATTATTCACTGACGACTGGACAATGCATTCATATTCTCCACTGTCCAGTGTCGTCAAATTATGAATTGCCAAGGTATTTCGGTCGATTTGAATGCGCGATTGGAAAACATTTTCATCCTTTAGGATTTGACCATTGTGTGCCCACATAAATGCTACATCGAGGACTTCGTCGTAAGTTACTTCGCATGTCAAATATATAAATTGATGTATTTGGGTTATTATTCGAGCTGGTGGTTGCTGCGTAAATCGCAGTTCTTGCAGAACAATGAGCCTTGCATTACTTTCATCTGTGCCATTTGCATTGGTAGCAACACAAGTGTAAATGCCTTCATCGTCTCGCGATGTTGGTGCTATTGTTAGAGTGCCTGTAGGTGATATTCTTCGATGGCCGCCAGAACCTGCAGGAAAATTTATTAGAAAAAAACGAAAGTTAAAGAAATTTTTGATTTATTTCAACTATATTACATTGATATTCGATATTAGTAGTAGTTAGAAGGGTATATTCAGAGTAAATAGTTAGTAGTAAATAGTATTCAAGACAAATTTACAATACCTATTACATTGCCGTCCTTTTTCCATTGAAATTTCGGTCTTGGCGCTGCCTCGGGATCACAAACAATTGTTGTATTCCCATTATAAATTGCATAAATCTCGGATTCCAAGGGTCGTTTCTTAAACGAGGGTTTCATTGAGAGAACTCTCAGCTGTGCTGACGTGAATACACCCTTTAATTGATTCTCAGCCTTGCACTGGTACATGCCATCGTCGTTATCTGGTTCCAAGTATTTTATTGTCAAAACATTATCTTGAATTATATATTTATCACGATTTAATTTATCAATGAACAATTGCTCTGCATTTTTATACCATGTATAATTAACATCCGGAATTGCTGCCGCCTCACAAATGAAGCTAACATCCGAATTATAATCTTTAATTTTATCTCTCAATGGAATTGTGAAGTTCGGTTTCATTTGGATATTCAATATTATGGATTTCTCACGTGACAATCTTTGATTATTAATAGTACAAACATATTCACCATTGTCATTAATCGTAGCGTTCGGCACTATAAGAACTCGATTGAAACTCTCTTGGTACGAATGCCTTGGCAATGCACCGCCACGCCTTGTCCAATTATATGCCGGCACTGGATAACCGAATGCTACACACTCGAGACGAATTTCCTCGCCAGCAATTGGGGCCTCAGGGAACACCTTGGGAAATGAATTTGCAAATATTAACGATTGATAATCAGATTTCGCTTTGACGCGCAACGGAAACATCGGACCATTGCGACCAGTGTCACTCACTAAACTCTGTACTGAGCACGAATAATTTGCGCGATCAACGGCTTCCGTCGATGAGAAATACAAAGCACCATCATTACTCACGAATACCCGCTGATCTTCCTCAACGAAATTGAACGGGAAATTCCTTGTCCAATAATATTTTACATTCGGATAATGCTGCGGTGGATCACAGAACAAAACTTTACCCCAATTCATATCGCTCGATTCAGCGGATCTCTTTAAATTGAATTCATTAATGAAACCAAAATTCAGCTGAACCGATTCAGAACGTATCCGTCCAAATTTATTCTCAGCAACACAATGATATGAACCTTGATCTGGCGTCTGCTTGGGATCGTATATAATTAAATTACCACCAGACACTGTATATCTAGAATTAACGATAGGATCAATAGGTAGAAAATTGAGTAAATCATCGTGATATTCTTCTTTAAACCAACGATATGTTGCAGTCGGAAAACCGCCGGCCAAACAACTCAGCGTAACATCATTAATTAATCTCGTTTTCGATGTATCGAATGTTGTGTCTCGTGGTTGCTTCACAAAATACGGCCCTCTTGGAATTTTCTCGAAATCTTTAACTTCAATGCCGTAATCGAAGGGCCTGCGTTCGTCCGCCAGCAAATTTAAATTCTCAATATTATAGAGCTCACGTGATTGACAAATGAATAGATTCGTTTCAAAATCATACGATGGTATTAGCATCCAACGATCGTTTTGTCTCGAAAATGCATACACCAATCTATCTTTTTGTACAAATTGTCGCTGATCATTCAATCCACCACCGTAACCGCGGCCCGGCACATTCCAATATGGATTCCGCGGTGATGTATTCAAATTTGGATTTTGATTGTTGTAATTATTCAGATTGCCAGCCCCGCCACCACCACCACCTGCACCACTACTACTGTACAAGTCATTTCCCCGATTATTACCATAATTATCAGTTAGATAATTGTAATCACGATTTGGCATTAAAAAACGATTATCATGTAGATCCTCATTTTCGATAGGCAATTCCTCATACGAGAAATATTGTTCCAGATTTGACAGGAACGATGTACCATCGTCATTCATCCAATTCTTTGGTGACACCATACGCGCTGAAATCCAATAGCGATTGTTCTTCTGATTATCCAGAATTAATTCGCGAAGGATGAATGAGTGCCGATCTATTCGATCCATGTGCACCAAATCGGAATTATAGGCTTTGCATATTTTCTTCGCATCATACCAGCTACGTCGCGGTGATTTAATGAATCGATAGCATGTGTAATCATGGGCCGTCCAATATTCGGGGCAAAAATTTCGATTATTACCGTCATCGTATCCGTCATATGCATAAGAATTGCTGTCAGCAAAATTAGTTTGATATCTATTCCGATTGTATTGAGTACCGAAACCGCCTGAATCATAAAATGAACCAGACCCAGTTCCGCCGCCGCCACTATAACCAACACCTGGCTTCGGTATATTTTGTGGATTTTGTTCCAATGTATTGTCATTTTGATTTTGATTAAAATTTTGTTCATTAAAATATGGATTTTGGATGGAATTTATGCCACCCTGACCGGGCTGCTGCTGCTGATCTATTTGTTGATTGTTAATTGATCGTTGTGTTGATTGAGTTGGTGATTGAATACCATAGGCGGGATTATATTGTGGTTGATAGCCCTGCTGGGATTGCAGCTGTTGCTGCTGCTGCGCATTTTGCTCTTTACCCGCCAATAATATCAAATTTAATATAAGAAAATATTTCATTTTTTTTTTATTTTATTTTATTATTTTTTAATTGTCATTATTTGTCAAAAAAAAAATTCAATTTTTGAAAACAACACAAATAAGTTCTGAAAATGTATAAAATTTTGGAATATTAATTACACAAAACAAAACCAAATGGATTAAAAGACTTCGTGCAGGGGTTGGTCCAATTTGAAAATTAAAAATTTGTAAAAAATCCGCAGAAAATCCCAAGAAAATCCACAGAAAATCCCCAAAAAATCCCCAGAAATCTCCAGAAAATCCCCAGAAACCCCCAAAAATCACCAGAAAATCCCCGAACTACCCAGAAAATCCACAAAAAATCCCCAAAAAATCCACAAAAAATCCACAAAAGATCCCCATAAAAAATTAAACCAGAAAGAACGTTTCTTTTAATCCTATTTATTAATTTTCCCCCTCCCCCCGCCCCCCTTCCCAACAGTAAGAATTAAATAACTTCGAAATTTATTAATCAATTATTTCGACAGCTACAAATAAATTGATTTGATATAAAATTATGATAAATTTGATTGGTACACCTCTATATGTGTGTGAAATATTTAAATATTATTTTTAAATATTAAAACGCTTAAGTGATGAAATATCTTTATTCTGTCTCAATCGCAGTTTTCTTAATTAATTCTGTGAACCCGACGACCGCAATTAATGTAAAATACAGGCTTAATAATAATTATATCTAATGTAGATGTGTGTATAGACATAGATATATATTTCGTGGTTTTAATTATAAAAGTCCATTAGTCATTAGTCACATACGAAAGCAGAAAAAAAAATTAAAATCAACCCCTAAGTAGAGGTAAAAAAAATTGATGCAAAGTTTTTTCACAAATCAGAATGGCTCAGATTACTGGGCCCCCACAATTTTGAAGAATTTTGTCGAACTTAAGTTGTTTAACACGCACATTTTCCGTTCTTGTTCTCTCTCTCCCCCCCTCAAAATTTGCGACAAAATATTAAAAAGTTCTGAGCGCCCCGGATTGCCGACAAACAATAATTTTAGTATGTTTTTGTTTTGGTTTTGTTTTTTTTTTTCTTGTTTGGGTGTCTCTTTGACTGCTGCTGCTGCTGTCATCAAAACAACAACAACAAAACATGCGAACCACACCTTTTGGGTTTTCTTTTCTTTTCTTGTATTTTTAATTTTTTTTTTGATGGCAAAAAGAATAAAACAACAACAATAATAAAATCACCTGTAAACAAAATTTTCCTTGGTTCGAAATTTGTGGCCACAGCGTGAATTTTGGGGGGCGGGCTATTTTTTCAACTAAATTATTAATTTTTTTTTGTTTTTCTTTTATTTTTTATTTATTTTTTTTTTCATTTAAAAAAAATTTTCGAATTTTCCAAATTACTGACACTTGTCACCACTAACTGTGTTTTCTATTCTAATCACACACTTCTTAATTGAAAAAAAAATTAAATTAAATAAAACAATAAATAAATACTAAAAAAAAATTGAACAAAAAACCATTTAAAAATATAAATTAAAAATTAATAAAAAAAATAAATTTCATAATGTTGTCAACAAAAATTTAATAAAAACTAAAATTTAAACGAACAAGAACAACTACTGTTCGATTGGGCGGTCCAATTGTTTCTAAAAAAAAAAAAAGAAGAATAAATAAAAGAAAGAAAAAGAAACAACAACAACTTTCTCTTTCTCTTTCTCTGTTTCTCTCTCTCGCATGCTCTGTCTGCTTACAACAACATATGATACAAATGCATACAAATTGTGAAGTTGCCAAATCACTTGATAGTGCTGTGATTGAATCGACTGGCAAACCATCTTTCTTCCTTTGCAGCTTTCTATTTAGCAGAAACTTTTTTTTTCGCGCTCATTAGTTCTTTGTCTGCACAAGATTTCTTTGCCAATGCACAGTGTCCAATTTTACATTTTTTTCTCTGCTGCTGCTGCTGCTAACCATTTGAGATAAATTGAAAAACGACTTTGCTGCTTGGGAGTTCTTATTTATTTTTGGGCGCTGCCTGGCAACGCTGCGACAAAAATGTCATATTTTATCAAAACCAAGACTAAAAAATAAAATAAAATAAAATAAAAGATCAAGAAGAAGAAAACAACAAAGGATAAAAAAAAAAATTCCAAAAATCAGAAAAAGAATTCCGACAAAATTATGGGTTTGACAATTTCAAGTCTGTTGACTAAACTTTTGGGTAAAAAACAAATGAGAATATTAATGGGTAAATTAAATAAATTAAATAAAGTTAAAAAACTTGAAAATTAAAAAAAAACAATAAAATTTTAATTTCTTCTACTTCTTCTTGTTGTGTTTTGCTCCCACAGTCGGCCTCGATGCTGCCGGAAAAACAACAATTTTATATAAATTGAAATTAGGTGAAATTGTAACAACAATTCCAACAATTGGTAAGTTTCGATGTGGGCTTACGCCCCCCCCCCCAACACCCACAAAACTATGCGCCACAGGAGAATCTAATTGAATATTTCGTATAAATCTCTATCTTTCTCTCTCTCTCTCTTTTGCAGGCTTCAATGTTGAAACAGTTGAATATAAAAATATATGCTTCACAGTTTGGGATGTCGGTGGTCAGGACAAAATTCGACCGCTGTGGAGACATTATTTTCAAAATACACAAGGATTAATATTCGTTGTAGATTCGAATGATCGAGAGAGGATACAAGAGGCTGAGAAAGAACTTCAGAATATGGTTTGGATTTTAGCTAAGAGTTTAAAAATATTATATATTAATTTTTTTTTTTGGTCTTCGGCTTGAAATAGAGCCTTCCGATTCTCAAGCCGTAGAATTGAAAGCCTTAACTAACGTCTGGAATACTCAGATTTCCAGAAATCATCTCAGGTCCAGAGATTTTCATATACGATTTATTTTCGGTCATCAAAATTATAAATTTTACCTAATATATCGCTCTGGAAACATCCTTAGGCTTCAGATAGAGCCTTCAGATTTTCAGGACGTATAATCGGAAGTCTTATCCAAAGTATGGCATACACAGATTTTCAGAAATCATCTCAGGTCCAAAATTTTTCATATCCAATCTATTTTCGGTTATTAAAACTACAATTTTTGCTAAAATATCGCTCTGGGAACCATCTTAGGCTTCAGATAGAGCCTTCAGGACGTATAGTTGAAAGCTTTAGCTATTGTCTGGCATACTCAGATTTCCGGAAATCCACCCAGGTCCAAAATTTTTCATATTCAATCTATTTTTTTCATGCCACCCTAAATTTGGATTCAAGTGTTCTAGTTAGGCTGAAGATAGACGCGTGTTCTTTTTTTCTTTTTTTTTTTCTTTGCAATTTTCCAGTTAAATGAAGACGAACTAAGAGATGCAGTACTATTGGTATTTGCAAATAAACAAGATTTACCAAATGCTATGACAGCAGCCGAACTAACAGAGCAATTAAAATTAAATCAATTGAAAAATCGTCATGTAAGTTATGGTGTTGTGAGTTTTAATTTTTTTGGGGC